>CP137673.1:25571757-25696837 GCA_037976565.1 Mesocentrotus franciscanus
GTTGTTACAAGTTGCTCCATTCAGACATGGGTCGGACACGCATTCATCAATATCTATATTAGAGGGTAGATGAAAACAAAATAAGAAACAAATTCAAGCCCCTTTTCACTCATTTACAATAAATTAAAGGCTTTTGCGATATAAATCCTGCATGTAAATTTGTACTCTTTAATTAAATCAATTCAAATTAAATAATTCATTTTCACTGTTAAACACATACAAAAAAAAATCAATGAAAACTATAATTGTAAATGGTTTTCCTCAAATGTTTAAATTACTGTTAAGATTTGTTTATTACAAATGTAACTATGTTTTGTATACATTTTACATTGTATTCGTTATTATGTATTGTATTTTGTTGGAAATGAAGAAATAAAAATGAGATGAAATGAAATGAATGATAAATAAAGTGTTGCCAGAATCACAAAAAGCATAAAAGGGCTCGTTAAAAATGACCCCTTTAATGTTTCTCCCACCACTCAAAGTAAAACTAGAAAGACAACAATCCGTTTTTGTTGTGAAAAAGAAAGACTTACTTTTTTAGCAATAAGAAGAATTATAAGGTCGTTGTATAGGATAATATCATCAAGAATTTAGGGATTTTCCTTCGTCTTCACGTAACATCGGAATAGCAATGTGAATTTTTATATATTTAGTGATCTTCATGAATAAAAGAAACACACGAGACATACATACATCACGAAGCATGGAACAAAGTAAAGTTGAGCTTACCAACGAAGCAGTTGGTCCCTGTCCATCCCGGTGCGCAAGTACATAGGTAGCCATTAATTCTGTCGTCACATGTGCCACCGTTTCACATGGAAAACTAGCACACTCGTCAATATCTGTTAAGAAATGGTTGATTATAAAAGCTTGAGCATCTTCATATATATACGAAATTAAGAGAGTGATTTGTCCTTCGTCTTTAAAGTTTTAGAACGAGCATCGGGAAACTGTGTGATGGGAGCGTAAAGGCGTTACACTTTAGTTCAATCGGCATTTATGACTAATTTTACATTTCTTCAAAATAAAAACTAAACAGATTAACCCTGACAAGCAACTGTGCTTTTGTTTTTTCCCTGCGCCGATTGGTCTATCAGCTTATTTTCCCTTTGTCACTTTCTGTATTTTCTTTGTATGTATGTATTCCTTTGTATTTTATACTTAACTATGTACATTATTTTGTATTTGCATGCTTTTTTAAATGGAATGTGGAAAAATAAATGAAATTAAAATAATGAATAGCCTCTAAATGACAGTCATAATACATGGCGGGGGAGAATTCTATATTCTACACTTCCAGTATCTCAAAGCCATCACCGTACTTTGCAAAAGGTTAGATTTAATTCGTTCAAAATCAACTTTCCTGATTGTCATACAGTAAAAAGTACACCGATAAGACACATATATATATATATATATATATCAAGACAGGTGCAAGTTTGACAATAACAAAATACCTGTTTCACAGTTAATGCCAGTCCAACCGGGGTTACAGGTGCAGAAGTACTTGTTGTTAGCATTGCTGCAGATTCCATTAACACATGGGTTACTCGTGCACTCGTTTATATCAACACTACAGTGAATTCCAGTCCAGCCTGGTGTGCAGGTACATGTATAGCCGTCAACTATGTCCTCGCAACTGCCTCCATTACGACAGGGAGCACTTGCGCATTCATTGATGTCTATACGACCAGAAAAACATATAGCATAAAGTTATATCAATATGGTTTTATTTAACCAAAGTAGGAGGTACTACAATTCTCCCTGAGGCCTCTGAAATTATATTACCTCCGGCATTGCCAAGTACTCAACCAATACACCTGGGTCAATATTAATTAATGTGGGTAAAACGCTTTGTCAAAAAAGGAAGCACCGACGAACCCTGAAACCTTCGTATGAGAGGTACGAACCTTTACTAAAAATGTGAATATAATAAGGCGCATCGAATGTGAATATTTAACTCTGAAAAAGCACAGGCACCTAAGCATGAATCAAAATGTAGAATCTTGTCGTGAAAGGATTATGCCAGGCTAGGTTCGGCTATAACACATAAAGGCTCAGGACACATAGATATGCCTGTTGTTATGTAATCAGCGCTTTATAGATGATCATAGCAGTAATGTATCCTACTTGCCATAACTCAAATTTTGAAATGTATGCATTAAACTTGTTTGGGCCAATCATCTTATTATCGAAATACTTAAATCCATTCAGTATTTCGATTTCATAACTAGACTTAATGGAAAGTATAAAAATAGGAATTATTTCATGTTATGCTGTAAAAATACCTACAGATGCCTAGAAAGGGAAACTGCTTTCGTGAAACCTTTATTGGCTTTCTCAATTCGGCCGAATATGTACGCCAATGCAGAAGGATATACAGCAGTAATAGGTAGTAGTAATTTATTTTTTACCCAGGAAAGCCTCATCAGCATCAATGCTGTTCTTCATTAGGCCCCTGCAATTATTTTTACCCCTACAATGGCTGCGTACACATTTACACGTGAGAGGAGAGTGGTATATGTGGATTAATGTCTCGTCAAAGGATGTGAGAACAAGGATTCGAACCCTCAGCCGTTTAAAAGATTGAGAGTCGAGTGCACTATACTACGACACCTCCACGAGGTCAGGCTAATGCTACTTGCTGTAAATTGGTATACGGCTAGTTGCTTTTTGCGTTGTTGGACTTACTTGTTTCACAATGAATTCCTGCCCATCCACTGACGCAGGAGCAGACATAGGCATCGACCAAATCGAGGCATTGACCTTGATTCTGACAGGGTCCGCTTGTGCATTCATCAATATCTTTCAAAGAAAAACATCAAAGTTTATGAGATATACACTTAGGCTTGTAATGAGTGATTTCAAAGATATCTTGAGACTACTAACTGATCATACGTCACATCCAAATATCCTTTACATGTGTGACAGCATTGATGTCTAAGTTCGAACTCTCTCTCAGACGTGTACTGACAGACTAAAGTTAGCTGCCAGTTTTCCCATGGATGCAGTTTTTTGGCTTCAATCTGCTTCAGTCTGCAAGTATACGTCTAGGGAAGATGTCTGGACTTAGACACCGAAACTGTCACACAGGTAAATAATATTTGGATGTGTCACAGTAGTCTTTTGTTATTATCCAAACTGTTTTCAGCTACCTAGAGGCTATGTCATATAAATTATCGACTGAATAGTTAAATCGAATATATGTCTGTGCCACTGTTGATTGTGATTACTACCTAAAAAATTAGTCAATATAAGCACTATCAATTTAAATATAAATGAACTGAGTTTTATATGTACATTTGTTATTTTGAAATTTGTAGATATGTGAAATAAAGGTCCCTGAAAGGGTTAAAAAGAAAGAAAAGTGAACTGAGAAAATAAACATGTATTACAGAAAACATATATAATATTACATTTACTACAGTCTATTTAGTCCGTACTTCTTTGCAACAACATAAACTCAACCCTGAAAAAAAACAAGACTCATTTTGAATAAGAGATTGCTTTTGGCCCATGAACACAATTTCTTTGAAGCTCTGGACCCATACAGAAAACATTACTTTTTTATCATGAGCCCTCAAACTTTCTTCAGTCTAAAACGATACAGAGGGAACGCCACAAAGAGTATAAATTCCTTCAAATATTTGTTTTATTACCTATTTCACAATTAACGCCTGTGTATCCTGGTATACAGACACAAGAGTAGCTGTTGAGGAGATCGTTGCATAATCCACCATTCTGACAAGGGTTGGAACTGCATTCATTTATGTCTGGGGGAAAAAGTGATGATAATTCATAATTCTCTTATACCATCATTAACCTAACAATATCAGACAAATCAGCAAAACATGATTTTATTATCTTCTTTTATCTTCTAAGGAAAATTGATAATAATTGAAATATTTAGGCATATTGCCATGATTCTTAATGGCGGGGGTTGTGTTTCCCCGTGTGAATCGTGACTTGTAAATTTGTAATGAGGGTTGGGGGAATTGCATGGGTCTGTAATGAACAATCTACATATGAATCAAATTCAACAAATATAAATTATAAACAATTTTAAAGTTGAATCGTCCAATTGAATTTTAAATCTTTCCTGAGGGTAATGGAACAGACAAAGAACTGCCTGGGGGAAGGGTGGTTCCGAGAGGACAACAAGGGTTAAAGACCACTGAAATAAAGCATAGAATTATCTTACCTTCTGTACAAAATGTTCCTGTGTATCCGGGTGCACAGTCACAGGTGAATGAATTGAGTTGATCGTTACACACTGCCCCGTTCTGACAGGGTCCGCTTGAACATTCGTCAATTTCTGAGGATAAAGCATTAATTATACTCTTAATACAACTTGATATTGATGACAATGAATGCTCTCCAGTTAGCACAGTAAACTCGAATAGAATATCAAGTTTGAATTCATATCATTAAACACTGCACATTATAAGCTACACATTTGATTAAACTCACTTATAGTACTTGTAGAAGGAGAAACGGAAAATAAAGTAGCAATGATAAATGATAGAATGATTTATTACGGAAAGTACTTCAGGTACTATACACAAGTATATTAAAAGGGGAAAGAAAAGGGAGATTGATTTAATGTTAGTAGAAAAGATAGATGGGAAGTATTTTCAAGATTATGTTGAAATATATAAACTTAATTCAATTCCAGTTCGATTATTGCAAATCTCGTTTTGAATAGTAATTATGACAGTTTAAAAAAGCGAAAGCCTTCAAGTTTAGGCTTTGACATACCAATGTCACAATTGACGCCGGTCCAACCAGGCAAGCACTGGCACTCGTATCTATTGATAAGATCCGAACACATAGCTCCATTTTGACAGGGATCACTGGCGCACTCGTCGATATCAATCTGGCAGTTGATTCCAGTCCAGCCGAGCACGCATGTGCACACGAACTGGTTCACTTGGTTACTGCATATGGCACCATTTTGGCAGGGGAAGCTGGTACACTCGTCAATATCTGTGAAAATAACAGGAGTATCATCATACAATTTGTGATTTGTATTCATGTATAATAAATAAGTAAATGATTTTTGTATCTGCAATTGAGCTTAATAGGTGTGTTACGGGCTAACTATTGGACAAATTTCGAAAGTTGGAAGGCCTGAACAAATATGTAATGGATTGTAAAAAGGCTTTTTATGTTTCACTATAAATTGAATCATTAAAGAATGAATTGGAATTTGATAAATTTAGGTTATAATAATATTTAGGAACCGCAACAAAAATTGTGAAAAAACCATTAATAGTACATAAACATAATAATTCAAGTATTGGAATTGGGTGTGAATTATTTAGAATAGCTCAAGAATTTGAAAGACTAAGCGGCTATTCCACGTACTATTTGTCTGCTACCTGTTATCCTTCAACATGTACTACTGGTTGCTATGTTCACTTTATCATTCTTCAGTCAAACTAAGTAACAAAAGTATATAATCGTTATCAACATAAAGTTAATTTTGCATACCATTTTCACAGTGTGTTCCAGTCCACCCTGGGGCACAATCGCATGTGTAGAAGTTGACGAAGTCATTACATGTTGCTCCATTCCTACAGGGTGCGCTAGCACATTCGTTGATATCTGTAAATTATTATGTAAAAAAACAAACATTTATGTGATATGATTTCATAATAATGATATCATTTAAAGTAATTAAATCACCACTCCTGATTCTTAATAGCTGTTTCAATGCATACATCTTAAGACGTTGCATATTTATGAAAGCCTACCATCTCCTTTAAAAACCAAACTGGCATACCTTAATTAACACAAATGCCCCTACTTAATTTGTCCTTGTACCTTTTTCCCTTTCAAATTCATGATCTATCCCCAAAAAATGAAAGTGTAAAACCTGTTTTGTTTTTGTTGCTTGTCTGACCTTTTTTTATGAAGTCTGCCTTATCCCCTTTGTAGAATCCTGGATCTGCCCCTGAAGTTATGTACATGCTGTGATATTAGCATAAGCCGTCCATGCTATGAAATATGTTTCTACTCATGTGTAGCAAGTAAATCTGATAATTTAACTTCATACGTATATAAGAGTGATAGCCCAACTATCCCCATTCCATGCACGGAAAGGGTCCGTTTTCTATAAACTACTGCATGGTATAAGAGAACCTTTTATTATCATTTTGTGTAAATCAAATTCAAAGAAAACAGGAAAAACACGAAATAAAAACAATGAGAAACACAGTTTCTTCTCTTTTCACTTACTGATGTCACAGTTTGTGCCAGTCCATCCAGGTTGACACGTGCAAGTGTAGGCATTGATGAGGTCACTGCACAGACCGTTCATACACGGAGCAGAAGCACATTCGTTGATTTCTGGAAAACATAATCATTTTGAACGATCATTACGGGTATGTGACTAATCAAGAACTCAATAAGAAATCAGCATATAATTATGGATACCGTTAAGTAAAGTCAGCTTAGGTTATCGAAAATAATTTGGAAGTTTGATATCTTCTTCGATAATTTTAACAGTTCATTCAAAACATGTCGGGGTCATATATCCAAAATTCGATCATATTTAGCAACAAGATAAATGCTTGTATAAAATAACATTTATTGGCATTTGTAACTTTTTCTGATATAATTTATTTATTCACAAATAAATGTGAATAAACAATTAAATGAATCATAAATATTATACAAACGTCTCACAATAATTATTAAGTTGCTGGATCCTTAAATTCACATAATGATCACCTTTGTGATCTAAACGGCTTACCTATTTGACAGAGTACCCCGGTGTATCCTGGTACACAACCACAAGTATACCTGTTTACCAAGTCATTACACATCCCTCCGTTCTGGCAAGGGTTACTGGCACATTCGTCGATATCTGGAAATAAGCAAAATATAGACATTTAGAGTAAATAACTTTGTTTATATTGATGAAATAGAGTTGATAGGATTTATTTCAATTCAATTAGTCCTTGATTTGATATAAATTTGCACTTCAGAACAAAGTGCATTGGTGAAGAAATAGAAAGCGTTCAGCACATGGATATAATAAATTTCACATTCAATTAATATTCGATCACTATTCATTGTTCTACTTAGTTTTTTTGCTCTGAAATAATGGGTGGGTTTTGCTTTACGCTGAGTACATTCTAGATTTACACCGCATTTAATGGTGGCTCATATTTGTGGAAGGTTGAAGGTTGTGAACACTTTTTGGGGTAGATTTGTAACCATCGATTATTTATAGTCCCTGGAATGTGAGTCTGCCAAGAGCAATTGTTACGTATTTTAACGGAGTTGGGACTAACGGCATAAACGGACCTTACAAATTAAGCCGAGTTCATCACAATTTAACGAACGCGGGATTCAGTTCAAAGAATATACCAACCACTCATCTGAGAAATTTATTAGTGAATCTACTCACTGATGTCACATCGCGGTCCTGACCAGCCAGCCCGACAGGTGCATATGTAGGCGTTCAGTATATCGACACAATCCCCGTTTACACATGGGTTGCTGGCACACTCGTTGATCTCTGAAAAGAAACATGGGACAAAAGAAAGATTATATTTATTTCGGCTAAATGAATTTCGACACTTGTTTTCAACTTGTATCATGTGTACCGTTATCATGACTTCCTCGCCCTCCTATTATTCCCATTTCCCTGTTCCTTTCTTCCCCTCTCTCTCTCTCTCTCTCTTCCTCTCTCCCCTATGTTTACAACTCTAATCCTCTCTTCAAAATTGTATCCTAAAAAAATACCGTACGTTAGAATTTCTTTCTTTCCAATTACCTGATTCACATCTGGTACCGGTATATCCAGGTTGGCAAGCACAAACATAACCGTCCAACATGTCCGTACAAGAACCACCATTAACGCAAGGGTTGCTACGGCATTCATTCGTATCTGAAACGAAAATATTGTTTAAAAATGCAATTTTACGCTGCAATAGTGTTTTGTCATAATGAAATTCTTTGAGGTACCTTTTTTCATAGTAGGTAGTGTAAATTCGACAAATATTTCACCCCGAAAGATGCATTTTTAGGCTGCAATTATTTATTGTCGTAATAAAATTCTTTCGGTACCTTATTTAGGGTTGGTAGTAAAAGTTAAGATAAATATCTCACAAAATTATGTAAGTCAACGACAACACAAAACTTCACTTGAATAAAGAAATCGGTAATATTGGCATTACAGGCATCGTATCAAGACCTCAAATACACTTTAATTGACAGAAAGAAATAGTCTCTATTCTATTGTAATGTTAGAAAATAAATGCTGACTTAATATAGGATAATGAACATAATAATGATATCAGAGTGATGATAATGATTATTAGTAGGCCTATGTTCAATATATGAATAGTAATATCGGTGTGTAAATATGGTATATACAGTATATATATATATATATATGTAGAAATCATGCATCTACCATCAAGTATTCTTTTATTGAAAGAAAAAGGGTAATCAGCACGGCCTGGTAAACATCTTCAGCACTAGTCTGCCCATGCATTTACCTATTTCGCAGTTATCTCCTTCATATCCTGCTGCGCATGCGCATGTATATCCATCTACTCCATTGGTACATATACCGCCATTTTGGCATGGCATGCTGGTGCACTCGTCGATATCTGAATATAGAGTGAATATAACGTGTATGATATGTAAACATTGCATCTAAAAGACATCACACAGACCCAAGATATTCCCCAATTACTCGAGATACTTATTATACAAATCAAATTGAATCTGAATGCCCCAAAGTTGCATAGTCGGTGTGCTCTACTGTGTGTGTGTGTGTATTGGGTTTGTACAGACGTGTATCAATCAGATATGATTATTTACGTCTGGGGACCGACCTTTAACGTCACCATCCGAAAGACGTAAGACGTGTGCTCTACTGCAAAACATTTTCATTTAAATACATTTAAGACCATAGTGATTTTTTTTTGTTTGTAATAAAATGATTATTTATACTAAAGATTACATGTTTGGTGAATGAATTACTATATAAATGAAAAAACGTTTAATGAATATGAATTTGTTTGAATTTGTATTACTTTTCAAAATTAATTTAATATTGATCACTATTCACTATGTTCAATATTCTATAATCATCCTAGTACTGAGTGGTATGGCCAGGGACTTGGAAGTCTTTCCTATTGCAATTTAATTAACAAAACAAAGAATAAAAAGGCTCTATCTTGTTGGCTTTCACATAGTCCTACTTTAGTCGATTGGACTTTTTTCATGCGCACGTATCAAATACCCACCCTCCCCCTTGAGTCTGAATATCTTTAAACATCTACAACATTACCCGTTCGCATTGGATATCAATACTCCGTTAAGGTTCGTTCAGATATGACGCGGCAAAACTGCTGCTGTTTTTTTTAGGACGACGTAAAGTGTAATACGCTTCACATTTCTGCATCTCATAACACTGAGCTAAGTGAATACACGTAGGACCTTTGATGCGCGCACTTGACGTTAATTTACACGTTAAAAAAATTACCAGAATTTAAAAGGATTTTTTTTGGGGGGAAGCGGTTTACCGCATCATAACTGAACGAGCCTTTAGAATGTGTGATGCCACTCACCAATGAGACACGTGACACCGGTCCATCCAGAGGCACATACACACCTGTAAGAATTGACCAGGTCAACACACTGGCCACTATTCTGACAAGGAGATGATGTGCATTCGTCTACATCTAATGGTGGAAGGCAAACAAATGATGCGGATATGACAACTAAAACCCACAAAGTGTAGTCCCTTTTTTTACCACAAAGGTCTGTAATTAATCTACTAATAGATCGGTTTACTAACATATTCAAATGTATGGATGTTTCTTTCCTGGAGACCTAGTGACGAGGTACTCCATTAACTTATTAATAATGAACTTCAATACTTGGAAGAGAGTCTGCATACACTATTTGATGTTATGTCGGGCAATCCTCGGGCAACCCTTGTCAAGGACAACCTTCGTTTATAAAGTATGCATAACATTTGATTATGTTAGTAAACCGCTCTATTCAGATAAACCTGACCCTGGATCTAAAATCACGTTTAACAAAGGACAGCGTAGGACTCAGATTGAGTTCCTTTGTTAAACCTGATTTTGAACAAAAGCTTAAATCCAGTGCCGGGTTTAACCTTCAGTAGAATACGGGCCAAACAGTGTATCCCCATACAATGATTATACCCTGCCGGTGATTATACATTTTGAAGATGAAGTTATATTAACCTGCTGTAAAGTTACTATGCAAAATGAATACCAATAATGAGGGTATATATGAAATTATAGGACTTGCTCAAGAAGCATATAGACATTAATGAGTTCGTGATACTGTATGGAGGGACGGATGAAGTGTTAGATATAAAGCTTGCTATGTAGGCATAAGAAACTATGACGTATGTTTAAAATATGCAACACCGATCATGAAAAAATGATAGAAATTGATTAATATGAATTCGTTCTTTAGGAAATATCATCGAACTAGAAACGAATATGGAGATGACTACAATGATTGCTACCAAACTTACTTATTTCGCAGTTAACTCCAGTCCATCCTGGGGAGCATGCGCAGAAATAGGCATTGATTAGATCAATACAGTTTCCCTCATTCTGGCATGGGAGACTGGCGCATTCATCCGTATCTGTGAAGAGAAATTCATAAATAAAGAAAATCAGGTTATAAGTTTGCCCTTTTTTTTCGCCTTCAAATTTCTTGGAATTTATCAATTTTCATCAAAAGCACACCACACACGTTTCCAAGCAAAATGCGGTCGTATAACACTAGACCTGATTATTCTTGATTTTGAGAGACAATGAGCTTGCAGCTTAGTATTTATTGTTCCTAAACTTAGAAACTCGATATTGTGAGGAAGTTGACAAAATGTGTCTATAAATTCGATACAGCATATCAGAATACCCTTTTAAATGACTAATAGTCCAAGTCCAAGCTATTTAGTCCAAAACATTACCGATCACTTCTAAGATCTTAGTATATAGGATCAATGTATTGAATTTAACGCATTTTAAGAGCTTCGATAAAACCAATATGAAATGAAAGGACTCATTTTGTATCAATTCATTTGTGGAAAAACACAATACCCTGTAACGTTTGGAATTTCAAATGACCAACTACGTTCGACTTGCCTATAACATTCCTTAGGAAGAAGAAACAAAATATTATTCTTACTGATTTCACAGATATCTCCTTCCCATCCCGATGCACATGCACAGATGTAACCATCTACTCTATCATTACATGTACCCTCGTTCAAGCAGGGATTACTGGCACACTCGTCAATATCTATAATAAGAGGGAGAGAATCAATCATCAATCGAATCATTAATAATTGAGCACAAAAGTATCTACATCTTCGTTTAGCGTCAATTTTTACCAAGCGGTGGCGTTGGACTTTTCATATCCCTTATGGCCCTTCTTCAAGACTTCCTGTCTTCAGTATCTGCCTTGGTGAGACCAAATCCTCTCATATCCCCTTCTTCTAAATAATTATGTAGAATGTATATCGTATAACGCCTATGAAATGCTCGAATCAATTTTCAAAGTTGCCAAGCATATCGGAAATAAAACAGGGGATTAATATCCAAAATGTCATCATGGTAAATAGCATTGGGTGATTTGGAACAGTATTCCATCGTTCTCGTGATTCTTCAATCTAAGACCAAATTACCATAGTTCATCTCCTAAGTGAATTTAGACCTAACGAAATATTCACTTAGAATTTAGAACTTAAAAGTATTGTAAACATTGAAAATATCATATTCTAAAGTAGGGTCATATAACAATCGACGAACATTGAGTAATATTGTCGAGTTTGGTTTCCAAGGGTGGATCACGATAACCTTCAATACAAAAAAGACAGAATTATTATTATTATATATATATATATATATATATATATATAAAATTGTTAAATTTCAAAATTTACACTGGCTTTGAAGAATGATGTATTCTACTTACCAATGTCACAGTTTGTACCGGCCCAGCCTGAATCACAGGTACAATCATACCGGTTAATCCCGTCAGTACAAACGCCATTTTGACAGGGATTACTAGCACATTCGTCAACGTCTAAATTGAAAGAAAAAAAAGTGTAGGTCCGTGATGTTTTGTTCCATACGTTAGCGACCACATCTAATACTATTTGTGGGTCAGATGAATGTATCAAGCTGATAGCACTACTACAGCTTTTGATTAGACCAAATATGAATAATAATACCCTTCATGTAAAGTTTTGTTCATATATCCCATATACTCGGTAACGTAAATGACCAAATACTTTGGATTTTCCCAAGAAGTGTTTATTTTAAGTACATGAAATAAATACATTCTACTGACAAAAATATTTGTGTTATTGTCAGCGTTTTTTTTAATTATAACTAAGTTTAATTGTTATCACTGTTGTTATGTTACCGACCAAATCTGAGACATTAGTATATCCGATGATTGGGTTTATTTGCAAGCCCTACTTGAAATCGGGATAGCTAGGCGAAATACCAACGTATAATGTGGTGTCATAATACGCCATGGTATAGTTGAACTGTGTAAAGCGTACTAAATTCTAGTTATTATAATTATCATCATTATCATTATTTGTATATTATCATTATTGTTATTATCATCATTATATTATTAATATCATCATTATTATTATTATCATCATTATTATATTCAACTATTGTTTTATTACCATAATACTTGGCAAAGTATGGGACACCAAATGGTTATTTGGTAGTGCCCGGGGGCCCTGGCTGGAGGGGACATAAAATCGATTATTTCTTACTGATCAGGCAAGTAGGCCCGGTCCAACCAGAGGCGCAGTTACATGTATAGCTGTTGACGTCATCTACACAGATACCGCTATTCCGACAAGGGTTGCTTTCACATTCGTCAATATCTTAAATGAAAGAAAAAACATTAATAAATGAAAACAAATACCACTCTCATTGAGATCTCCGTTATGTGTGTGCCGATTTGTTAAAGGACAAACGGACATCCTGCACATGTACAAGTTGTTGTGACACTGTATTTGGATGTCAAGATTTATTCATGATATTCCTGACCATGTTCATGTGTTCACGCAACTGAAAGCGGAAGAGGATACCATTAGAATACTTAAAAACAACTTTTTTATTGTTTCAGGGGAAAAAACGAATAGCAAGATGGTCAACCTGCAGTGTGTTATTAGTGTTGAAAACATATCGTTATTTTAGTTGAGCTAACAGAGAAATTAGAAGAAACAGATAATTGGGAGCGGCTGGGCTTTGGGGTGGGGGTTCTTGCTTTCATTTTCTACATGTGCCTCGCTTTAATTCAGTTATAATGAACAAAATAATGTGTGGACTTGAAAGATTTAAGGGGGTTGAGCCCCCGAACCCCCTTCTAGAACCGCTACCGACTGTCTCCCTGGTTAATGTTATGTAAATAAATTTTAAAAAATGTCCAAGGATGTTACACTAACAGCGCTACTTGACCAACCTGTCTCACAGTTGAATCCCGTAAAGCCAGGCGCGCATTCACAGGTGTAGCTTCGTATTCCATCTATACACGTCCCTCCGTTGATACACGGGGCGCTAAGACAATCATCTCCATCTAGATTAGGACAAAGAATTATGGTCAAATCATGGACGAAAGACGTATTATTGATTTAACGTACAATACAAAACTTACTTTTAAAAATGATGAAAAATAATTTCATGTTATTAATAGAAACTACTGTTTTCTGTTGTGATTGAGAAAGGAATGTGTTTTGGACATTGTCTTCTATCACATCTAACTCACTCATCAGAACTATTTCCAGTATTCCGAACCAAGACTCAACCGCAAGATGTCTTCTTGCTACAATATCAGTTCTAATCTTACGACTTAAGGATTTTTAAAGAATAAATCCAGATGGATTTATACGAAACCGCTGATTAGTCACTGGGGTATTTTATTTATGATAGTTCGTCAGCAGTGGGCGTTTGAATTTGTATTTTCTTTTCTTTTCGAAATAGGATTCATTTTGAAGAAGGAAAAAATTGCTGCTTCCAGCTTGCGGATTAACTTGTTAAATGGACTACGGACCTAACATATCAATATGTAATAACTATTAAGGCCGTTCCGCAGTAATGTTCGTCGCACCTTATCTACGCAAGACCAACTTGTTATGTTTTCACCATGCACAATGTCTGGAGTTCCTATTATTGCTTATAGTAAATACATGATCAGCTGGCCCTGCGCAGCTGTACACATTTTTTTCTTCAGGTGATTGGTATAAAGTGGCACCCACCAGCGCTGATAGAAATGCGAAATCCTCTCAATTGGACGTTCCGGTCGGAAGAGAAGAAGAACCAGGCAGACGATCCCGGTACTGAGATTTCCACTGGTAACGTGATGATATTACCCTGGAAGAGACCTTCCACGTTATTGAGGTCGACTGTATCTCCGTAGCCGTATTCAAGCACGTCTTTGTTGAGCTCGGTGCTGAAGTCCTCGATTGTGAAGTTGATGACGTTAGCGCCGTGGCTCCGGATCAAATAGAAGCATTCCTCTCGCGGTCCGTAATTCGCAGGGTAGGAGGAACTCTGGAAAGACCCTACCTGGTCGTAGAGGTTGGTTCCGCAGTCCTGGTCTATAAGTACACAACGAGATCACAAAATACCTTGTTTAATAACTGCATGTTTACATCTGTAATAGAACTGTTAACTAATTTTATGCATACTTTTTTGACGCCTAAAAAGCTTGTCATGTGATTGCCGGACATAGCAACAAATAATGTATGCAAATTGGAATCCATCCATAGAGATTCCAATATTCATAATAGATGAATAAAATGGTTGGTAGCCAGGGGTTGGGGAGAGAAACATGCACAAATTGAAATACATTATTGTAACGGTCTGTTCTATTCACGAAGGCACAGGCTAACTGACGAAAAGACGTGATAGACCAGTCGATATAGTAGTTGGCACATCCTACAAATGACCCTGAATTCCATAAATAACATGGAAACGTTCCACCTAGTGCATTTTGGAATAACCCATGCCAATGTGGTGCCGATGCTTCATGAATACCTTTTGTCCCCCTTTTGAAAAGAATGATTAAAAGTGTATCATAGAATGTACCCTTATACATACATGAATTATACTGATTACATTACATTCAGAACATGTATCCAATATTCGACTCACTAGGTTGTACAGTTACTGACAAACTACCTTAAAACGATAATATACGATAATAATATTTTGTATAAGTTATTATCATCCATAAGTTAAATACATGTACTACCACTACTACTACGACTACTACTAATACTACTATTACTACTACTAATACTACTACTAATATTACTACTACTATTACTACTACTACTACTACTACTACTACTACTACTGTTACTGCTACTACTACTAAGACTAATACTTCTACTATTCCTACTAATACGAATACTTCTTCTACTATTCCTCCTACTAATAATACTTCTTCTACTATTCCTCCTACTAATAATACTTATCCTACTATTCCTACTACTACTACTACTACTACTACTACTACTGCTACTACTTATACTATTCCTACTACTATTCATACTACTACTACTACTACTACTACTACTACTACTACTAGTAGTACATGTACTACCACTACTACTACTACTACTACTATTATTATTACTACTACTAATACTACTACTTCTACTACTACTACTACTACTACTATACTAATTATACTATTCCTACTACTACTACTTCTTCTTATACTATTCCTACTACTACTACTTCTACTACTTATACTATTCCTACTACTACTACTACTACTACAACAACTAGTAGTAGTACATGTAGTAGTAGTACTGTTGCTGCTGCTACCACTACTACTACTACCACCCATCCTCCTCCTCCTACTACTACTACTCCTACTCTATACTACTATCACCACCACCACAAGCAACATTACTACCACTGCATTATATAAATCAGGTTATGGTCTTAAAAATATTCAAAAGATAACGATCTCTATGACGGGAGCTCTTACCCATTCTAATGTCACAGTTGGTACCATGATACCCTTGCGCACAGAGACATGTGTAGTAGCCTTCCAATCCATCTCGACATTCTGCTCCATTCTGACATGGCGAACTGTCACACTCTGGAGATGGTCAAATGAAATAAGAAATAACAAATAAGGACAAGTAGTTAATAAGGCACTGTTTATAAATTAAAGCACGAATGAATAATGACAAGATTTGGGATTAATCAGAAACCTGTGCATTCACGATGTGTTAGAAAATAGGTAATTTTCGGAAAAGCATTCCAATAGATCTGCTTATACATACTTCTTGGAAAGAGGTCTCCCTTGAAAACTCAAAAGCTTGCGAGAGGCTTGTCAGACATAGCAATAGTTTATGTATGCACAGTGGATTACATCTATAGAGATGCCATTATGTATAGCAAGTGAATAGGTTATTTTGTGATGTAATCAAATTTAATGCATAAATCTTTGTTAAGTGCCTCGCTACGAATTATTCCATTCACCTTTTACGAATACATGTAATTGTATTTCAATAGCCATAGCCATAATGCGAATTACATATATGACGTGTTGATAAGTAGGACAAGTCATAATGTTTGTCCTACATAGCAACAATTAATGAATGCAATTTGCATTCCGACTACTGAAATACAATTATTCGGTTCAGCTGAGTGAAATACTTTTTGCCGAGGCACTTAACAAAGATGTGTGCATTAAATTTGATTACATCACGTTAGTTGCAGGGGGTTCCGCGGAGAACAACATGCATAAATTGAAATACATTTAATAGAAAATAGGTTTATGTATTCAGTATAATAACCTGTCCAATCAAACAATACTCGGTGCACACAGTCTGCATCCTACTAAAATACAATAGATCGCAACAGGTGAATGTGACAGATTGTTAATAGTAACTTTACATGCAAGTCTGTTATTTACCACAATAAATCATATGTATCTACCTATTATTGCTTAGTCCTCCAGACAAAGCAGTCATCGAAAATAAAAAGTCACAGTTGTGCATACCCCACCCCGATATACCCTTCAGTCACGCGCACTCTACGTCCGCATACAAACTTTCTCTCTCTCTTTTTCGCAGTCATTCGTTAAGGAGTACAGATAAGTCTCTAGCGCTAAATTTGGAGTTTTTTGCTCCTCGCAGCGTTTTGGAGTGCTTTCTTTCTGTCATTTCCAGTTCCAATTTGTTTTTATACATTTTGGTTCGGTTTTTTAACCCTAAGTCACTTTATTTTGGCAATAATTAGTGTTCACTTTTGCGGACCGAACTTCCCTTTTTGAGTTCAGTCCCGGACACAGTAATTTGTGTACCGGGGCTTTTTCACTTAGTGTTTTTGTTAAGGGATTTCTTTGTGCATACCTGTAGTGTAGTTTACGGTGCGGCTCTATGGTTGAGCGCGCTGTGTGTTAATTTCTTTGTTGACGCTAAGATAAGCGTTTTTCCTTTCTTAGCCCTTTGTTTGACGCTTAGATAAGCGTTCTTCGTTCGTAGCTTTTGTTTAGCTACGCTAGGACTGTTTGTGTTAGCTTTGTTTAAGAGTTTAATTAAACTGTTTTGAAGCGACGCTGTTTGTTGCGTGTTTTAGTCGACGCTTGTTTAGTTCGTCGATTGTTTGGTTTTAGTAAATGTTGCTTTTCTTTGTTGTTGTTATCGCTTTCCTTGGAAAGTTTGTTTTGTCTTATCCACAGGTTTCTAATGGACAAGGAGTCTGGATTTGGAGTGGATTCACTCCCCCAGTTTCGGTTGTCGGTACCGCCTCACTAGCGAGTGAGTTTGGTGCGGCAGGTAGGGGTAAGGGCACCCGAGTACAGGCTCGGGGCAGGTTACTCCACGCACTGGGTATTTTTGCCGAGTGTGTCGGGAGTTTTGCCCTGTAGTAAGTTACCGACGGATACCGCGTCCGGGCCAGCCAGCGGGCTGTGCTCCGGCGCCTGTATGTCGAGGTCTATAAATTCAGCTCAGCTAGAATATAGAGACTCCTACTGGTGGCTTTCCCCCTCGTGGGTCTGTCAAGCATGAAGGAGACCCGGTTTACGCACCCGATTCATTTCGGCAGTATTCCTGCGTCCACATTTGGGGTGCCTGATAATAATCACGCCAGTGGAACGCCAAGGTCTCGAGCTCGCTGAGGCTTCTCACGAAGCACTGAAGCGAACAGGCCCCGGTCACTCCTCGCTTTGAAGCGAGCAGGCCCTGGTCACACCTCGCTGGTGTTTCTCACGAAACTTTGCAGCGAGCAGGCCTCGGTCTCACTCTCCGTAGTGGTTTCGCTGTAGCTTCTCAGGAGCATTTCAGCGTGAGAGCCCCGGTCACACTGACCGTGCAGATCTCGCTCACGTTTCTTTAGAATCAGTGAGGCGAGACGGCCTGAGTTTATCTGGCATTGGTGCTAAGCGGAAGAGAGCTAGCAGGGCCAAGAAGCCTCCTTCCCCGTTGCGACGGGGAAGAAACGGAAGAGTGTGAGCGTCCTTGCCTCGGCTGGATCGCAAACAAAGAAGACAAAGAAGACAAAGGAATCGACGCCTGTGTCTTCCTTTTCGAGTTCTGCGCAGGCAGAGCTCAGAGTTCTCATGGAACAAATGTTCAATCAGCTGAGCTCCTCAGCTGTGTCGACGGGTGCACATACTTTGGCGTCAATTTCGTCACCTGGTATGTCAGCGGGTTCGGTACATACCGTCCCCCGTGCCCCGGCTAGTGTGGTCGCGGAGCCCGCCTCTTTGTCTTCTGATTCGGATTCTTGTTCTGAATTTTCGGCTGCCGCTGTTTTGGCGTCAGAATCGTTACCTCGTATTGTCGTCTCTCGACAGGATTTTGTCTCCCGGCGCCTGCTGCTCTCGGCGCTCCGCCGGGCGAGGAGTCGTTGGCCTCGGTGGGGGTTTTACCTCAGCCGTATGATTCGGTCACTATGGATCGTCAGTGTGACTGGGATTCTGTCTCCATTGTCTCGGAGGATTCGCAGCTGGACTCAGCACCGGGACAATTTTCGAGTTTGGGCTCCGATGCGAGGGCTTTGTTAGAAAAGTATCTGCCTGATACTTTTTCTCGTCCCAGCACTGGGGCTGGTGTTCCGTCTTCGCTGTTTAAACAGCGTTCATCTCAGGATTCTATTCCCTGCCTGAGGAATTCAAGACTGAATTTGATAGGATTGCAGCTGACCCTATCGGGGTTTCTCGGGATGTGAGATCTCAAAGCTCTGCTTTTTCCTTCATTGCGGAGGTTACTCGCAACTTTTTGTTGCGAAGAAACTTTCACCTGATCTTGTTAATGTTGCGCTTCATTTGGGAGTTAATCTCAAGAAGAAGTCGTACAAGGATCGAGATAAGCCCCTGGAGGCTATTTCATCTTTGACGGGGATTTCCTTCGGCTCTCTGCCTATATGGGTTCTCTGGTCAGTCTCTTGGCAAGAGCTGACGAATTGGGAATTTCGGCGGATGGTTTGTTAGTACTTCAGAATATCCTTTTGTTACTGTCGGGCCTCTTGTGGTCGTCAATTTCTTGCACTTCTATCGCGGTGACCTCTCAGCGCCGTCAGCTGGCGCTGTCGGAGCTGGGTGTTGGAGCGGGATATTCCTTCTTTGTGTGAAGGCATTCCTTCGTCGGAACAGTTCCTTTGTGGTGGTCAGTTCACAGCTATGCTGCAGAAGGAGATTGATAGGCGTAAACAGGCCGCTGATTTGGCGCGGCATTTCCGCTCGTAACCTTTAACCAGGGGTCGTTCAAGACCTCCGTCTAGGTCGACTGGCGTGGGTTCACGTCATTTTACTCCTTCTCAGGCTCCTCTTCGGCCTCCTTTGCCCCCAGGCCCGTTCGGGCCGTGGCAGGGGTTCGTCTAGAGGTTGGAGTGGTCGAAGTCTTCGGCCAAGTCCTTCCCTCCATCCAAGCGGCACTTTTGAAGGTTCGCCCGAGCGCTTGTAGACCGGTTCGGCGGACGACTCCGGGAGTTCCTTCCTCTTGGGAAGCTATCACCGAAGACACTTTCGTGCTCTCAGTCGTGCGAGAGGGCTTCTACATAGAGCTGGTAGAGCCCCTTCCGAACGGCGCCATTCGAGTTCGTCCGCCTCCGTTGTCCGCCCCTTTCCAGCAACACATCTCGAATGAGATTCTCATGTTGCTGGAGAAGGATAGAGAGAGTCTCGGACCACCCTGGTCTGAGTCTCTCTCCGTTTTTGTCATCCCCAAGCGCTCGGGAAGTTGAGGATGATCCTCAACATGAAAAGGATCAACCTGCACATAGCTCCCATGCATTTTCGCATGGAACATCTGGCTACTATCCTCCCTTCATTAGGTCCGGAGGATTTAGCGGTTTCCTTGGACCTCAAGGATGCCTACTTCCATATTCCCATCCATCCACTTTCAAGGGATCTTCTGGGGTTTGCCTTTCGAGGAGAGACCTACAGATTCAAGGCCCTCCCTTTCGGCCTGAGGCCGGCACCTCGGTTTTTACCCGAGTGGTTTCGGCCCTCACGGCCTTTCTTCGAAAGCAAGGGCTCAGGCTGTTTGCTTATTTGGACGATTGACTCCTGGTGGCAAGTTCAGAGTCTCGCCTTCGGGAGCAGTTGAGTCTTCTACTGCAGGTCACACAGGGACTAGGGTTCCTGGTGAACTGGGACAAATCGAGTTGGTTCCCGCCCGCAGGTTGGTTTGCCTGGGTGCGGAGTTGGATTTGCCGGCTCAGTTGGCCCGTCCCAGTGGGGACAGAGTTCGGTCCAGCAGTGGCTCCAGTGGCTGGGTTTTTGGCCAGCCTGGTCGATGTTTTCAGGATGCTCGGCTTCTCATGAGGCCCTTTCAAAGGCATCTTCTGAGGTTCTACAGACCTAGTGTAGATTCCCTTTCAGTCAGGATTCCTTTACCAAAGGAGATCAAGCTTCTGTTGGCTCCTTGGTTGGACGGCGCTTTCTTGACTCGGGGCAAGCCCTTTCGCGTGCCCCTGCCTTCGATCTCTCTGTCGACGGACGCCTCCCACCTGGGGTGGGGGGGTCACTGTTTGGGCAACATGGTGTCGGGGACTTGGGATTTTCCGTCCTTCCGCACATCAATGTTTTGGAAATGATGGCGGCGTTCGCTTCGCTTCACCATTTCAGACAGTTGTTGTTTGGTCGCACGGTTCTACTGCTCACGGACAATACAACTGTGGCCTCCTACATAAATTGGCAGGGCGGCACGAGGTCGTCCAGCCTGGACGACTTAGCTGCTCGTCTGTGGCGGTGGTGTCGATCGGTGGAGATCACGCCTGTAGCATCCTTTATTCCTGGCCAGGACAATCTGGTAGCAGATTTCCTGTCCAGAGGGAGGTGCCTCCCTTCGGAGTGGGCCCTCCATTGGCAAGTGTTCGACCTTCTCCTCTCGGTCTGGTCTCCTTTGGAGATCGACCTGTTCGCATCCCCGTTCAATCATCGGCTTCCGATGTATTGTTCTCGAGTACGAGACCCGGAGGCCTGGGCGCTGGACGCCTTCTCGTTCCATTGGGGGTCTCTCCGGGTTATGCGTTTCCCCCATTCGGTTTGATTCCTCAGGTCTTGAGGAAAATCAGATCGGACAGGGCTTGGGTTCTATTGATCGCCCCTCGTTGGCCGAGGAGGTCGTGGTTTCCGGACCTCCTGGATTTGTTAGCGGGTCAACCGCTTTGTCTTCCGCTGAAGGAGGACTTGGTGGCTCAGCCTCTCTCAGGGATACTTCATCCGCGGCCAGCGGTCCTCCATTTGACCGCTTGGCCGTTATCGGGAGGTTGCAAGAGCTGAGGGCCTCTCGGAAAGGGCCTCTCAGTTTTTGACCAGGAGCCGCCGAGTTTCGACGAGTGTTGTATAACTCTCGGTTAGAGGCCTTCCACCAGTGGTGTGAGGGGCTTGACGTGGTACCCAGGATGGCGTCTATTGGTGTCATAGCCGATTTTCTTATCTCTTTATTTGACAAGGGTAGATCTCTGTCCACGTTGCGTGGGTATCGTTCGGCCATCGCTGCTATCCATGCAGGTTTCCCAGATGGCTCGAGTGTGTCTAACTCCCCTCGACTGGCAATTTTGTTGCGGTCCTTCTTTCTGGAGAGACCGCCCCAACAGAAGCTGGCTCCTCCCTGGAGTCTGCCCAAGGTTTTGGAGGCTTTATCTAAGCCTCCTTTTGAACCCCTGCCAAGGCTTCTCTGCTCTGCCTCACAATCAAGACTTTGTTTTTAATTGCGATTGCGTCCGGGCAGAGGAGAGGCACGCTTCACGCCCTTTGCGTTTCTCCGGGCCACATTCGCTGGGAGAGGAAGGGTGTGAGACTTATTCCCAAGCCTTCTTTCCTAGCAAAGAATCAAACTGTCTCATCGGGTCCAGTGGAGATTTTCCTTTGTCCTTTGTCCAGTGTCTCCTCAGTCGAGGAAGACAAAGTCTGGTGTCCGGTTAGGGCTCTGAAGTGGTATTTGGACAAGACTAAAGGTGTTCGGAGGAATGAGCAGTTATTCCTGATTACGCGGGAACCCTTCTCTCCTGCGTCTAAGGAGTCCATCTCTAGATGGATCATTGAGGCAGTTCAGGCCGCAGGTCCTGAGGCTCTCTCGGAAGGTGTGCCTCCTCGGGCGCATGACACCAGGGATTAGTACCTCCTGGGCTTTGTTTCATGGTGTCGCCCTTCATGACATTATGAAGGCTGCCTTTTGGTTGTCGCCAAATACCTTTATTTCATGTTATCTCAAAGATATTCTGGCAAGTGAGGAACGTTTCGCTTCTACCTCCTTGCTGTCGGCTTCTTCTTCGTTAGTTCCCCGTTAACCCTTTTGTTTGGGACATGCCTCCCGCTTTCATCTGTGTTGGTCTAAGCAATAATAGGTAGATACATATGATTTATTGTGGTAAATTAGTTAAATCATAACTGATTTTATTATTTACTATATAAATCTATGTATCTACCTATGTCCCTCCGGCCCCTCTCCTTGTTTACAACATGTCCCTGGTCTGTCTCTGGGACTGCGTGAGAGAGGAAGTTTGTATGCGGACGTAGAGTGCGCGTGACTGAAGGGTATATCGGGGTGGGGTATGCACAACTGTGACTTTTTATTTTCGATGACTGCTTTGTCTGGAGGACTAAGCAATAATAGGTAGATACATAGATTTATATAGTAAATAATAAAATCAGTTATGATTTAACTATTACATCAGTCTAAATTCATCACGAAAGGGGGCCTATTGACGGGCTTCGTTGATTAGGCCATCATTCCATCGAATGGCAAAGCCTTATAAGGCAAGTACAAACTCCGATTTTAAAAGGGGAAAGGGGAAAATGCAATACATTGTAATGTTGTACATGGACATCCACAACAACGGCATCACCGCTACTACGAGTGAATGATAGAAGAATGATAGAGAAATGAAACGAGAACTATCAATTAAGTATTTATCATGGGTATAATTGCTCCATTGTGATACAATATGTGTTTAATTATTTTGGAGAAAGAAGCAATGCAAAAGGATACCAAAGTGCTTAGGTCATATTCGCTCGTCGTTCATGTTACTGGTTCCAAACTACAGAGCCCTCGCATGAGGTTTACCGCGACATCATTCAAGCAACGGGCTGGAGCAGGGCAAATTAAATGTTTGGCGCTGGTGTGATCACCACGCCATTGTTTAGCACACAATTGTTTGGAGCCAGCAACCTTGACAAATTGGCTAATATGACGTCACTCTTCGGCGTTGCCTTTGTATGCACGAAAGTCATTTGTCATTTGTCAATCTCATTACGTGTAGATGCGAAATCAGACCCGTATGGATGAAATAAATGGGAAAAAGTATTTTATCAACTAGGGGTGTCCCATACGATTCGCTCTTTTACATTTATTTCACCTGAAAATGGTTAAAAATCGCTCTAAATTAATAATGAACAGCTGATATGGGACTCTGATAGTAATTTATTATTATTCCTAAAAATAAATCATAATTAATCATTTAAATAATAGGTTGGCTTGAAAATATTTTCAAATCCGGAATCAGTAGTACGTATTAATAACTCTAGTCGTATATATTTTGTCTACTACACACTTTCTAGTGCTTCCACATATTGTTATTCTTTTATAAAAATCCACGTCTGCTAATCAACTAGAATAAGCCAAACGAGATATTATGTTCTCTTTGTACGGTGCGACTAATACACTAGTTCAGACAATACAGACGATTACGATGCGCGCCATTTCCCCCGGTCGTCATGGCAATGGGAAACGCTATTAATTCCCCCAATCGATTTGCCTTGCAAACACGGATATATAGAGCGCTGTTTATTTATTGTATGGTAACCCCGGCAGCATTCACATTGTAATATACAAATTAAGCATGACCGTAGGCAACATTAGACATTTTATTTTTATACAATTATATACTATAATTGGTCAATTTGTCATTGTCAATTAATATTGCTCTCAACGGAGTGGTGATTAAGGCCTAATGTATTGTTATTATTCGTACACATATAGATTTGTGTTGTATTGATCTATATATTAACATTAGCAAAATGCTTAATGCTGCACAATATTCTAACCTGTTTCTTTTTTACAACTAAATTATCTATCTTCTCATTCTTTATCATCGTATCATCGTATTCGCGTATATGAATATACATTTGAATGTATTTTCTTTATTAGAGTCTTGTCTTTTAAATGATTTGCACATCCATTGCAACCGTTGTAAGTAAAATGATCTTGTGTTAAAATATGACATTTTTATCATTTTTATTTTTACCTGGTCATTTTTGGAACCTCGTGTAAGAAACTAGCCTTAATCTTCAGTAAGAAAACGTGGAAAATATGTCACTTTTTAAAGTTGTTCTCCAGGACCTACTGGCTGTGATATGTTGAGCTTCATGACCTCAAAGCTCTTGCTCATTCGCGATGCTGTTAATATACATCGTATATGAAACCACCACTTACTGTGGGGGGCTTTGCAATGATGCACTGCATAATGTCTACTTCAAATTATTTCAGATTTTACTACCATTGTACGTTTTGCCCGTAGAGCACAACTCACGTAGAGAAGTAAGTTCAGAGGGTGCACCTACATGTACATGTATGTTTAAATAGCGCAATACAATACAGAATTTGATAATGAAAGGAAAAATGTATCATTTTCAATATGACGAATATTTTGAACTTTACGAGTCATCAAAAAAGGAAATATCCATTTGGTTCGGTTCATTGTATAAAATCGCCTTGCAAGGATAGATAAATATTGAAGTTGCCCCGCTCTGGTGGTCGTGTCATGTCGTGAGACAGACGACGTCGTGTGCCCTTCCAACCTGTTAAAAATTCACTCACTCCAAATATCAGACAGACTTGGTTAGTTAGTGGCATAGTGTAGGTCCAGCCATTGATGGGGGCACTGGCATCATGTGGGCGCGGTCAAGAATATTGTTCTGGAGAGGACCTTACTTTATATTCAAGTCCTTCTCCATCTCCCTTTTCTCGTATTCTTTTTATTTTAAAAAATCTCCCTTTCCGCCATTTCAATTGGGGTCACGTGGCCCCTGACCATGTGTACCCCTGTAGCTACGCCACTGTTTGTTAGTGGCTCTCCAGCCCATTTGTACATTCTGAGGAGGAACTAACGTAGCAAATATTTTTAATTTAAATGACGTACCTTTTTTAATAATAATTTCGGATTCTGTTGTTACGTGCTCAACTGTATATATATATATATATATACGGAATGCTGTTAAACGTATTCTGTAGGTCAGGGCCCTATAATACAGACATTGACTTACAATCAATCGTAAAAATCTATCATATCGCCAATCTTCCCACAATGAATCGCATCTTATCATGCATCGTATCTACCTGAAACATTGTTGTTTAATGTGAAGTTAAGATTGATAGATAGAAAAATAGATTGTATGTATTCGTATGCACAGACAAGGGCAATACATTGGAGCGCCTTATTAAGCATCTTGCGTTTAGATATAAGCGCTAAAAATATCTATCATCGTCATTTGATTTTCATTATATTTATAATTAATATTAGTGTTATTACTATTGGTAGTAGTTAGTAGTAGAAGTAATAGTAGTAGTTATTGTTGTGGTAATAATATTACCTATTTCATTTTGATGGTCTTCTGCATGACCTGTTGATTCAATTCGATATTAACATGCCAAATGACGTATAGTGAGAGTAACTGTCCAGCTCTAAAACAAATTGTGTTTTTATTCAAATACTGTGTTTTTTATGCAAGATTATTTCCCTTGACTGGTGAATAAATCTCCAAGATATGTTAACAATCAGACTGTTACGTAACGTCGCATTCAATAGTCGAATTCTTCAAGAGATTTATTTTGGAAGCCAATAGAAAGGAGAGTCTTAATCCGTTAAAGAGCAAGTGTACACACTTCTCTGCTACATGTTCTTTGTCTTCTTTTGCCTGGTGCCTTTATTGTTTCACATATCCCAATGTCAGATGTCTTGGTGACGTTTAGGGCTTTGACGGATGCAAATCCAATTTCATCAAGATTATCTTTCTTCCGTGTGTTTGGAAAGATCAATGAATCAATATCACGTGACTGACGTCTGAATAGGATTGTTGGAAGGGCTTCGCTTTAAATCCTTGATTCGCGGTTCAATGAAAATGAGGTGAGGCTGGTGAACGGGTGTGGTCGAATT
Source organism: Mesocentrotus franciscanus (assembly GCA_037976565.1). Classification (NCBI taxonomy): domain Eukaryota; kingdom Metazoa; phylum Echinodermata; class Echinoidea; order Camarodonta; family Strongylocentrotidae; genus Mesocentrotus; species Mesocentrotus franciscanus. Next base: position 25,598,433 of record CP137673.1, read on the forward strand.
CTTCTCGGGTGACAGAGTGATAAAGGAACTGGTATCAACTTATCTATTTTTCTCCCAATAATTGAATAATTGAGAAATGTCAATGCATCCTTATTTTCTTCTTTCTTTATAAGTGCAGGGGATATAACAATCAACATAATGGAAGTACATGTAATGATGGCGTCGGAGCATTTTTGCTTTGTTTTGTTATGGTTTTTTTTTATTAAGGCATGTGAACCTCTTCCAATCAATATGTCTGATATTACATCATTTCCTTCAACTTCGAAAACTCAATAATTTTCTCCAACCAGAAGTATGTGCTATAATAACCGGATAACAAAAGTATGACAACTTTTTTACAGACAATACATGTAACATTATGAACAATTTCTTTCTTTTTAAAGTAGGCATTGACATGTAAAACATATTTCTGAATCACATCAATTATTCATGTATATATATATATATATATATATCATTAAAATTTTGTCTTCTGCTTCTTCTTCCTTCTTCTTCTTAACAAAATAAGATCATCAACCAATTTTAAAGGAATTCTCCATCATATAGTGATTTTAGTCCCCTCTTTCAATTTTTGTCGGAATGTTGACATCTTATCAAATATTGGAGATATTGATTACTCGCGAATTCTGATATCACTAAAAGGTTGGTCAATGTTATCATCTTCTCCCCGGGTCCATTTATTTTTCATCTTCTAGCTGAGAAGAAGTTTCACGTCTTCCACTTGTAATGAATAGTAGTTATCATAACATTAACCAAATATATAAGTAATCATATAAAAACAGATACATTTGTTGCTTTCATATCATAATTTTATACTTTTGCTGCCCTTACATAGATCATATTTACAAACCTAAACCGACCACAGTCTGACCATTCTAATTACACAAATTGCATTTAAGATACCCCTCATCTTATCAATGCATATAAACTGCTTTTTCATTTTTCATTAAGCATTGTGGAAATATTATAAATCATGCTGAATTCTCTGTGCTGTCGGATCCCGCTAGAAAATGTACAGGAAATAAAACATACATTTGCGGATTGGAATTTATTTCACGTGGAACTGACGGTGGGTGGGCAAGCAAACTTATGATTTGTCAAACTGCGATACAATGAAATCAGGTGAATTGTAAAGAATCGCAGTGTAATCCATTCAAAATCACCTTTTACACAATAGAACAAGGAGAAAATGTTAACATAAAAGCTCTAAAAATTACGATTGCATTGTGGTTTTATTTGTATTCGAATTAATAATGACGACATTTTGGAGGCTGTCTTTTAAAATCTTTCCTATTTTTTGTTTGTTTAAGTCTAGAGTTAATAATCAGTTTTAAAATCGAGTATTCATTTGTAATTATAATCCTATGATAAATCTTTATACCACATTTAATGACAATTCGATGGAGATTTGTCACAGGATTATCTACTTCTTTGCACAAAAAATAATGTACTTATTTGTTTTATAACATGCACCAATGAGACATTAATCCAATTCATTTTCATCGTTAATGGGCGGAATATGTGTATAAAGGTGTGACCACGGTGTTAATAAATACTTTCTAACAAGAATATACGAATTATTCAGAAATGATCCTTAAAAAGGCCTTTATTACCTAGCCTTACGGGCTAGGTGATCATGTAAAATATGATATTGAACATCATATTTTACATTATCACCTAGCCCTCAAGGATGTTTATTGCCCATATCCACTTGGGATTCACAAGTGGTCATCTACAACAACACTTTATACATAACAAATTTGATGATCATAAAATAAAAACATTAAAGTCTGACAAAGAACATCAACGGACATGGATTGTTATATGTCACATACACATATGCGAGATTGTCTATATTTAAACGTATTTTTCAAGTATCACAAGTCTAAAGATTTGGACTGCCATGCGGAAACATTAAGTGTGTTTAAACATAAACACGAAAAGAAATCAAATGATGCTTACCATTCAAAGCAATAGTTCCGGAAATGCAGAGGAGTAAGAGACCCAGAAGAGCGCAGAAGTACGAATCCATCTTCGTATTACTTTCTCTTCCGATTAATGTTCCATATGCAAACATAAACCTCCAACCAGTCCTTGATTTCAAAGATCAGGAGGCACAAAATCAAGACTATGTACGCCTGTTTATTAGATAATAAGATAACACCGGGTTTGGTGGTGACGCCACTGTTATACAAGTAGCAATTCCCTTACGCACGGACCGATGTATTCCACTGGTTGCTTTAGAAGACAACGCAGAATGGTAGAAAGCTTATTGAATCATCGGTATTCACGTAACCTGCTTGCCATGCATCCCTCGCTCGTATTGTTCTAGGGTGGAGAGTGTTTGCAATGCCCGAGTGGGCAACGTGAAAAGGGGTATTTGCATTTTCTATTGTAAAGGGAGCCTTTGTCAATGCTTCACTCATCCATACACAACTCACCGGGCAAGGGAGTTAGATAAATAAGCGTAAGGGGAACAATAAATGAATAGAATGGTCACCTGCTCTTGTCATTACATTTACAAATATGGAAATGTATGCGCCTTTATCACATATGTATTCCTACTGGACAGGTTCTCTCATACCCTTTCACCACTTTTTGGTATCTGTCATTTCTTTCTCCACCTTTCCTCCAATAATCTCACCCGCTTTCCATCTCTGTCAATCCGTCTCCTTTTCCTACCAATTCTCTCCCTCCTCCTCACTTTTCTACCATTTAATCTTCCTCTCCCCCTCCAAACTTTGCATGTTTTTTTTCTCGCTGTTTTTCTTCTTCTTTACAACAGGTCTGTTTCTCGCACTTCGATTATAAATTCTTCATGGATTGAGCTGTCTTTGGTATTCATACTCCGCTGCAAATTATAGACACATCAGCCTTTCAAAATACATCATATCAATTTGTATGTGTAATTGTTTTTCTATTTAACTTTTTTAAAATTAAATCCAGTCCTTTTTGTCTGATCACCTCCTCATCTTGATACATTCATCCCTCTCTCGAACACTCTCTTCAACTGCCTTGTACATTCTTGAGAATTTGAAAACATTCATGTGCATTATGTGCTGATAGCTTGCGTAGAATCGTATACCATGAGTCAACACCGACTGATTAAGGACATATTGAGAAAAACCAATTGGCATGCCTTTATATTTTAATAAAGTAGTAACCCAACCATTATCCCTAAAAATAAGTAATTGCTGACATCACAAAATTATAATAGTACTTTGATTTCATAACAATGATATACATGAATATAAACATACAACAATACATGCATATCAACTAAAATACTTTTAGTGCATCAAATTTGCCTCTCATATTGAAAAATTACGGTCTCTTTTTCTCCAGATACTTGTGAAGCATACAGACTGAAATTGATAACTGATAATGGTCAGTTTTTAAATGTATTTTTCTTAATTTTAAAAATATGAACAAAGCCCTTTAGAATAAGCTGATTCACTACAATTGCGATTTAAACGTGCGAAATAGAGCCTGCTCTTAATGCATTTAATATTGTACTTATTGGAAATTAAAAGTAAGTTGTTCATTCCTTTAAATTGGCAATAAAATGTAAGTCTTTGAATTGCTTACTTGAAACTTAAATTTTAAGTACATGTAGTAACTGAGTAAAAACCGGCATATAAATTTCAAAGAAATAGTGCCTCCAATTATCAAAAGGTAACTTTTGTATACAGCTGGACTTTCTGAATGGATAAGCTCAGTATAAATATTTCTTTCTTATTAGGGGTAGTCCACGACAAATGTTTTTTTTTTAATAACTGAATACCCCCTCCACATTTGCTTTTGTTCCTTAAATACGTTAACATGAGCTTTTTTCTATCATTCCAATTATTTTATGGATGTATTTTATTGCAACCAAGAATAATTATTTTTACATATGGTTCATATCATACATGTGTGAATTGTATTAGTGGAAGTATAGTGAACCAACCCCTCACTCCTGGCTGCGAGAATCCCACAACAAATAAAATCACATTCTTTACAAGTCTACAGTAATTAATTAGCAGCTCTTAACACCGGGTGGACCTTCAGGTTTTAATATCTTTGAAAGGCAGACGCATCACGTATTTGTATATAGTTCCAATTTCAATGCAACCTTGAATATATCCAGGTTAATGCTAATTTTAATTAATTAAAATATATAAGAATAAGCTGATTATACTTGTCATTATCATATAGGTATTCTTACTTTAAAATATTCAGAAATGGCTACATATTGCACGTGGGAGAAAATGAATATTACATCCGTTTCACTACTACTCCCAGAGCAAAATATATATTCTGTGTAATGCTTTATCTACAAAATAATATTCAATTATTTGATTCCATTTTTGAGTTATTGCTATAAGTCAACTCTCATGCTAGTATTTTGTACGTGCTAATCTAATGGGAAATCATAAAGAATTAAACATCTATAGTTGAGTATTTGTTGTGCTATCTTCTATTAAGGAATGTTTCACGAAAGAATATATAGTATATGAAAATATGAATGGCAGCATATAGAAATTACTTATCCCTAAGGCACTTTTCCCAAATAGGTAAATGTTCAATTTTTGATTAATAGGATTATAATTCGTAATACCGGTACTGACAGAAGAACATAACAGACAATAATGGCATTATAATGAGGAATCATCTGAGTATAAGGACACTATCCATAATCATTTTCACATCTTATACCATATATCATAACTATAGATATCATGAATATTTTATTGTGGTACAGATTATTCAGTTGGTGATGTTAGTCAATGATTATATGTTGGCTGCACTCTGTGGCCATGGCGATTGATTCGCATTCATCGCCGACACACTCCCAGACCTGCATCAAACAAAAACGGAAACACAAAAATATATTTAGTAAACATTATTACACTTTTTACTGTTTGTTATAGCTGAACCTTGAACCAATAAATTAAGTGCATAAAACGATGGTCATGAATTATTTAATTATCATCAAACATAGATTGTTACCATCTTGAAAATGCATCATGTCTTTTTTTTAATTGTTTAACGGCATTACAAAGTTGTGCCATCAAATAGGTTGCCGCTTTTCGATTACTAAGAATTAAAATTAAAATTAATTGATATCATCCTAATTACCCGTCTTTATCTGTCAAACCGCTTACATTCAACGATTAGCAAATGGATTGTTTTATTCCTAACAGAATAACAAATCATGAATCTTATAATTACTAGGAAACCCGCACGAATGATATCAATACTTATTTTCATTTAGGCCCATTGAAAACATAGATGGCGCTCTTAGTACTTGATTCTTAGTGTCATTGATCAGGAGAGTTTGGCCAACCCAGTTCGAGTTTGGCACAAAGAAAAAGAACATATGCCATGTTGTGACCAACTAAAACCAAGTATGCAAAAATCTGTGTATAGATATATATATATCTCTCTTAAATCTTGGAAATGGTGTTACTTAAAACAAAAATTCAAACTATATTTCCAAATTTAAAAAAAATTTTGTCTGACACAATCTTCCATTTATATTTACATTTTCTGTACTTAAAGTCATTTGAATCAATTTTGGTTCGTGTTGGGAATTGCATGTATAAAGTTTGCTATTTGCAGAGTCCTGGAAATGTTTTGATTTAATTTTGCATAAGGTACCATTCACCACAAGATATTTTCATGAGGTTACCCCATTTCATTTTCACCCCCCCCCCTCCCCCCCCCACAAACAATATCCTTAATAATGCACATACAATGCATATTATCCAACAAGACTGATCATCAATCACACTGCCAAACCGACTCCATGCTCACTATCTTTGTATGATCTATTTTACTACATGTACTACTATTACTACTACATCTACTATACCAGCACTATTACTGCTACTACTACTACTACTACGACTAAATGTACATGATCGTGAAGTCTCATCAAACCAACTCCACACCGACTCTAAACTGAATAATTATTTCCCATTGGGGTAGTGTCATGTTTTGTTTAGGCTGTTGTTGGTCTAGGATCTGTCTCCTTAGTGTGATTATAAAGGTATTATCATACACAGTACAATGGACACATCGGGACACAACGATGGGAAGACCTGCAAAACAAATACATTACAGCTAAAGTCAGCGATATATCTATCTACCAAGGTATTTTCTTCCATTGCAACATTTTCCCACACATCTCTGTTTTCTGCCACCCTAGTACACTCTTTCAGTGTCATTCCACTCCCAGTTTGCTTTCGGTTTCCATCTTGGTCTGGTACCTTCTACTTTTGCATTCCAAAACAGTCAGCTATAGAGAATCTACTTAGAACAAACTATTACCTTGCGCCTCCTGGTAAGTGCACAAGTTCGTAAGCTCCCATCTCACTAGGAGGGACCGGATCCAGGGCTCTGTTGGAGTACTCCTCCAGAAGATGCTCACCATCTTCGAGTCGTTGCCTGTTAGGAGAATGACAATGCATTAGATATATGGTTCTCTGTGCTATGAAATACACCCACCCTCTAATTTAAGATGCCTCTTCTGCCTCTTACATATAACCCTTTCTTATTGTGTAAAACGGACTTGAAAAATATATCATGTCAATACATGTATATTGCAAAAGTAGATGATGATCTGTTGCGGGCAGAGGTCTCAACCACAAAAACTAAAATACGAGCGCCATTGTAATTAGGCTGCGATCATGGACCTACTACAAACCGTCTCCTGGTATGGCCGCTTCCTGTTTGAAACTGTATCGAGGTTTGTTATCACTACGACTACGACTACGAACTGTTAATTTGCAATGTGTTCGAGGTTTCCAAGAATGTTATTCTTTATTCAAAGCTTTTGGTAGCACCATTAGGTAGACCAAGTGAAAAGTGGTGTTCACATATTCTTTCATTAAAAGATATATGTTAGTGGTCTTCCCACCTGAATAAAATGTTTATCGGCTACTTTGGTCCTATGACATTTTTAGTTGTAAAGTTGCAGTTGTACCTGTAGTTTATCTCTATCGTCTCTGTATCATTTGAATACCTTAAATGCCATAGCAATAAGCTTCATTGCAGCAATCAAATCAGACATACCTCCTTCCTTGGTAGTATCTATAACCGATGTACATTCCCATGGCGATGACGATGACGAAGAGGACAATGATGACGGCTATCCATGATGCTGATAGGTTTGTTGCTGCCAGTTCGGGTAAGCTCAGGTTGTTGCCGTCTCGGGCCGACGTGCGAGCAACATTGGCACCTTGGTAAAGGAATGTAAATCAATGGAAATCTTGAAATCTTGAGAAGAATTTGTTATTTATTCATAAAATATAACATAGGCCAGCAGTTCAAAAGGTGATGGACAGGGATCTTGAAATTGCTTAATATTGATTTCTTGAAAGTTTATGCGGTCACGTTCAACTTATTTTGAAGAAGACATTTTGCATTTTCCAGAATAGGGCTGACAAATGAGGAATGACATATTTGCATGTAGGTCCATCACTTCCAAAATCATTCTTATTTCTGAACATATTCACAAAGAATAAAACTACCATTGAATCAAGCATTTCAACTTATCAAAGTTATATTCTCGCATGCAAGTCAATCGATGAGGAATGTTAATCCACTTCTGCCTTAGAATTGTGTTCTTTCTGGCTAAAATTATCTTTCAAGTAATTGATGCTGCAAAAATTACTTTTTGATAAAGATAGATATCCACTTATACAACCTGCATTACAAAGTCGTATCTATGATTGGATAACCTCATTATCTAGGGAAAGAATCTCACATATATCAGAATGATAAAAGCAAAATTACCATATACATAGATACGCTTGATATACTTACTGTTTGTACCGCAAAGGACCCCAGTGTATGGATCGCGACAGCTACAGAAGAATGCATTGACTTGGTCTGTGCACACGCCACTGTTGAGACAAGGGTTACTTCCACACTCATTTATGTCTGCAAAAAACGATGTTCAAATGAAAATAAAAATAAGTGGAAGAATATAAATATTACTTTGAAGTTTTTTTTAGATGGAAAGGTAAAGAAATCTGTGAATCTTTAAGACGTATTTAATCAGAGATTGTATTACTTAAACGGCATTATCAACATAATTACCTGCATTTTAGTGTAAAGAAATATTAATTTCATGCCAGGATTTCTCTCTAAAATCAAGCTACTGAAGATGATAATTAAATGAAATCTTGCAAATAAGGTTGCGTGTATGACATCAAACAGATTTAATCTGAAACATAATTGTTTTCTTCCCAAGCTATTCCAATTTGTATACTGCAAGAGAAGAAATCACATCTTCTGGTAAACAGGTTAGTGTTTCATTTCACAGATCTGTTGATGATACAACAAATATAATAAAATTCCAAATATATACAAGCTTTCAGTGTATTACATCAAACCCATGCACGGTGTATATTTCGTTAACCATAGCGATCTGCTACATTAATAAACAAATTCCACTCAGTCTTTTAAAAGCGCTGGGTATGAATTAACAGTGCAATGTGTTCCATGCTGAACATCAAATTATGTAAAAGAACTACTAAGAACCATCATCAAAGACTCACTTTCTTGACAGAGGTTTCCAGTATAGCCTGCGACACAGTTGCAGCTTGCTATACCAAACTGTGACGTCACACAGGTTCCACCGTTAAAGCACTGAAGGGTAGTACACTGGGTCGATGCTATCATCGAGGGCAAACAAACATAATTCAAATATAATAATATTATATCAGTTCTGGTGTTCAAACTTGGATGGTATTCTGAAAACTATGTTGTCATGAAAAATATGTTAGCTAACATAACCTGTATTTTGAAAACTACGTTACGTCCAAAACTATGTAAATACAACTATGTGACAAAGGCTCAGACGGAGGAATGATGGCGGTACTCAGTAAAATATGCACTATACGTCACAAAGCTGTACGCTCGCTCAAACAAAACAAAAAGGGATTGCCTAAGAGTACATTTTTACAGTGATTCTCATCAGACAATCACTGAATAATATTAATGGGCGCGTCGAGGCGTAACCTAAAACAGATAACATTCCCTTACATAGTTTTCTGAATACCGATTTAGAGGTATGTAAAGGATATGCTGATTCTGGGACTTAAATACAAGTTAAAAGATTTTTTTAAAGTTCTCAGAATACCGCCCCTGGAAGAAAACCAACTATTTTTATTTTTTTATCTCTTACAATGTTCATTCACACTTCATTTTTAATGGACAGTATACATCTCATCGTATTAAAGAAAGCAATCATCTATAGCAATCATCTACACTAACCCTCTAAACCATGACATTTAATTATTAGATGTTTGGGAGAACTGTATCCTTATACAGGTTTGCAACTCGAGACATCCTCGTATTCAATACAGAAAATGGCCTTTTAACATTACATTTGCTTACAATGTTTACAGATTCAACAGGGAAGAAATTTAAACAACGTAATTGCAAAGTTAAAAAGACCTCAATCTTAAAATGACTTTAATCCTTGTATTTTACACAGGCGTTACTTACCCTGGGGTTGACCTTGTTTTAAAATGCCATTAGGAATGGTGTGAGTTCACAAATAAGTGAAACTATCTTTAAATTTCTGCCCAACCATTGTACATGAATTCTTACTTATTTGACATCTTGTCCCGGATGTGCCTGGAGAACATGCACATGAGTAGGAGTTGAAGAGATTGTTGCAAGTTGCTCCATTCTCACATGGGTTGCTCAAACACTCATTCACATCTGAAAGACATTTAAGAATTTAAGAACAATTTAAGAACAGTTTGGACAACTGGAAGTGCTTCTTTATAGGGCGATGCACATAGGTAGGCATACTTTATGATGTGTACGACATGATACAAAACCAATACCAATATTCATCACCCCAGAATTAAAAAGGTTTTCCAGAGAAAGCCTTGGCTTTGGTTACAAAACCACGATGAAAGGAATTCTATCAATCATATTCAGGGAAAAGACTGACAAGAGCTCCTGCTTACCGTCCATGCAGTTATCCCCACTGTATCCTTCCAAACAGAGGCATCCTAGGACCTGAGGTTGTTCCACCTCTACTACACATGTACCTCCATTCTGGCAGAAGTTGGGCGGACAATCAGCCATGAACTCTATAAAGACATAATGAAGATCATCATAGTACATGAAGATATGCTGTACTGCAATAAAATAAAATCAGGTATTTTTTTTGTATGTATGTTGTGGACTGCTTCCTTATAACCCAAGCAAATACCATATTACTCTATGGGGGGAAGAGTTGAAAGGTAAAAAGCAGCTTGTGCTCCGATTATGATTAAAATAGACAAAATAATTCAGCAGGTCCCCACTATAAACTATTTGACAAAGGGGAAGAGAGAGGAGAGAGAGGAGAGGGAGGAAAGGGAGTAGAAAAAGAGGGGAACCGAGATGGGGAGAGAGATACAGAGAGATGGGATGAGAGATGAGGAGTACGCGAAAGAGAAAGAGAGGAGGGCGTGAAAGAGAAAGAGAGAAGGGAGAGGATGAGAGAGAGGGAGAGAAGAAAGAAGAGACGATGAGAAAGAACAGAGATGAAAAGAGAGAGAAAATTGTACATAAGGGGAGGTATAATGTCAGACAGGGTGATTGGAATGTACGGATGATAGATAAAAAGTCGAAGATACCTGCAGCATCCACATCTTGGACTGTGAGTGCGAATCCTGGATTGGTAATCCAGAGATCACTTTCGAAGAGGAGCCAACCCTGGTTACTATCTATGACGAAGGGCGGTACCTGTTCATCGCCAGACAGTCGCATTATGGTCGAACTCAGGTCATTCAGGTTTGAACCAGATCCAGCCTAAATTAAACATTAATGTGTGTGAGAATAAAATGTCACATTATAATTCTATATTCTTGCCCTGCGTTTAGACTACCAAATGTCATTGTATAACTATACAATAAGAAATTAAATGTTTGTGTTTGAACATTTTATAAAGAAACATAGAAAAAGACTAGATGGATGTTCAACTGCACGCAGTCGAAAATGATGCCTCCGCCATAGAGCGATTTTACAAACCAAAACAGAAGCAATTTTAAAAATTCAAGTTTGATTGTAATCCATTAACGGATTCTCATAATATCGTGATTACAAGCTGTTTTTCATATACATGTAAGACTCTTTGAACTTTGACCTCATAACCCTAAAATCCAATCAGTTCATTGGCTCTGCAAAATAAATACATGTCCCGAGTTTGATAGTAATCCATCCGTCAGTATTGACAATGCGTTCACAAGCTATTTTAGCATACATAATGAGCCCCATGACCTTTTAGCTCATGACTCCAAAATTTAATCAGTTCGTTGGCTCTGCAAGATACATATATGACCCAAGTTTGGCGTTAATCCATCAATCTGTTCTTGGGATAATGCGATCACAAGGTATTTTTGCACACATAATGAGCCCTGTGACTTTGACCTTGTGACCCCAAAATCAAATCAGGTCATTGACTCTGCAATATACATATATGACCCAAGTTTGGCGGTAATCCATCAATCGATTCTTGAGATAACGCGATCACGAGAACGGGACGTACAGACGTACGTACGGACGGACGGACGGACCAGGAAACATAATGTCTCCGGCTACTTTGTAGCGGAGGCATAAAAACGGAAGTGTGTTTGAGCACTATTTCGAAAAACAAGGTCAAGCTCAAGTCTAAACGTCATAAATCATAGAAGCAGGATCAAGCTCTAGTCTGAACGTCATATCGTTCACAAATCATAGAACTGGGCGGGGCTTATCGTGACTGCACACTGCTGATAGGCCAGCTGTCATGTCAACTGACCTCTTCAAAACTAGTTTCTTTGTAAAACATTTCTTTATATGGTGTTTTTGTTTAGTTTGTATGCCCCTTTCACTATACGATGATTCTTTATACAAAGTTTCTTTTAATATACGAGTTTCGTATAGTATGAACAGACTATAAAATGCTTTACATTGTAATTATTATTTTCGTGGTCATTGGATTAAATTGCTATTCCACACATGATAGTGCACAAACCACTCCCTGGGGAGTATAATGTCAAGGGGCCATTTTAAAACCACAAACGTGCCAATCCAACCACATTAATATTCGCATCCTACCAGGTTCCCATTGCACAGCTGGGTGGAGAGAAACAATATAGATAAAATGTCTTGCTCAGGGACATGTCTTGCTGAGAATTAAACCCACAGCATTTGTATTATATGAAGGTATGAATTGGGTTACCGCAAAATCCATCCTTTTTATCCACTTCCACATAAACTTCATGATAAGAGATATTGTCTTTCCTCTACTGAGAGAAAATACTACAAACTTTCAAACTTACATTAAATTAACGATATGGGAGCAAAGAAACATCTTAAATAATTGCAAGGCAAAGGGCTCCATTATTTCTATCTATTTCGAAAATTGACACAAACCATCAAAATAAATTGAAAATCTACTAATTACCAAAAAAGCTACATGCAAATTGAAGAAGTAAATTCAAAACTGTTGTCATTTTCCTCAACTACGATACACAAGGCAGTTGTTTTTCACCTTGTGAAAACAATAATGTCAAATCAAACTAATCAATCAAACTAATCATCATTGATTTTGATAACAAGGAACACTCACCGTGACGTAGTCGTGTTCACATTCGGTATCAAACTCACTGACGGTCACACGTAAGCGTCTGTTCGGGTCTAAAGACTGAAAGTAGATCTCACAGCGAACGGAGTTAGGATAAGAGCTGGGGTAATTAGGGCTTGTGACCGCCACCTGCTGTCCTTGGACTAAAGTGTAGTTCCTGGAACATGTTGTTGCTGTAAAATAAAATATTGAAAATATGAATGATTTTTCTTCATAATGGTAACCATAATAATGCATGACAAAGGGAGAATGAGAGAATAAACTTTAACCAAAAAAATACTGATATACTTTTTATGTGTGATTGGTAATGACAATTCATCAGTTTACTGCAATTGAAATTGAAAATAATGTCATTGTGGAAGAACCAAAACATTGTACAAATATTATCTCTCTCTTTTCCATCGGTTGCTGCAAACTTGTAGAATCAGCTCCTTGCTTTCTTGAAAACAGCCCTCATATGTTGATTATTGCAAAGAAGCTTCTGACGTCAACGTTATTTTTTGCTTTAGAACAATAGATTGAGTTGGCTCAATTGGTCTTTTTCAATTGATATAATTCTTGTTTATGTCACCAAACATGGGAAGCGATGTGTTAAGTGTTTGTACATGTAGCTGCAAGGATAAGGCGTTATTTGAATACATTTATGATTGGAATATATCAGGCTAGATTAGAAATATTTTAGATCAAATGCTAAATCTTGATGTGCTCCTAAATCTCTTATAATTGGATCAATAGATAATGCTTTCAAATGGGAATATACCTAATACAAAGCTTCTTATCTTCTATAGTTAATGTTCGACCAAGAGGGAAACTTACTTGAGAGGCACTGATTTCCATTGTATTCCTGCGGGCATTGGCATACGTTAACACGGTGAAGAACGTCCAAAACACACACGCCTCCATTTGCACAGTTGAATGGACATCCTGTGGCAGCTGGAGAAAAAAGGGGGATAATGTTACACAAGTATTCACTTATTTTTCCTAATTTCCATGCAAAGTTCCACTTATGTGTAAACACAAATTACATCGAACAATATTTGATGAGGAAAAAAGGCCCGTATTCTACTGAAATTTAAACCTGACACTGGGTTTGTGCTTTCGTCCAAAATATGGTTTAACAAAGATGTTAGTCTGTAAATAAATGTGTAAGCTTACTTTGGGACTGGCAAGTAGACCCGGTGTATGCAGGTGGACAGGTGCAAGCAAATAAGCTGCCGATGCTAGTGCAAGTTCCTCCATTGAGACAGGGGTTTGTAGGTTGACACGGAGTTAAGACTGAAAATCAAAAAAAATATTTGCATAGGCTAGTTGCAGTAGGCGGGGTAAAGAGCTCTTTACAAGTACCTTATATCCACACAAAAATAAAGGGTGGAATACATTTGTATGGGTAAACGCCATCAAGGCAGGAAAACATGTTCCTAGAATTAAAATACTTTTACTGGTAAAATGCATAGGTGGGATAATAAGTAATCTAGATGTACCTAGAAACAAAACCTTTTACTGATGGAATTAATCTATGTAGGTACAGCATAGTTTAGTGGGATAATAACTTCTCTTGGTGAATCTAAAATACATAACTTTCATGGATGATTTGCATTAATGTACGAATGGGCTAGTTAGATGGCATTCTCTACATGTACCTAAACAAAATTAATGGTTAGAATTGCATTTTTACAGCTTTGGGCTAGTTACTTGGAATAAAATATTCTGGAGATGTACTTTATTTTAAAACCTCTTTTAATGGTTTGAGTGTATATGTATAGGTATAGGCTAGTAAGGCATGATACTAAATTATGTTTATGAATGATCGATAAATTATATCAATTCATTTATTCAATCATTTATTGATTGATTCATTCATTCATTCATTTATATATTTATGTTTTCTATGAATTAATTTAAAAAGTAGGGTTGTCCTATTCAGAGCCACAAGGACCTTCTTTACAGGGGAGCCCTGTAATATTTCACACATTTATGCAGCTGTAGTTGCTTACCCACTGTGGTGCATCTGACACCTCCGAAGCCGGGAGCGCAGACACATTGGTAGACGTTGTTGGCTTGTTGGATACAAGTACCTCCATTCAAGCAAGGATTCGACTGGCAAGGGTTTGTAGCCACGACTAAATAAGATAGAAAGGAACGTGCCAATTACGCTTCTTAGATACATGATCTTTCAATTATGCTTAACAGATACATAAACATCAAGTACGCTTCTTGGACACATGTGCCTTCATTCAAGCATGGATTTGACAGACAAGGCTTTGGTCCCCTAATTAATATGGAATCATGGACAAATGGATAACATCACTATAAATTCTGCTTCCTTAATACATAAATCTCTGTTTAAGAATGGGATTTGAGACAAGGATTCTTTCGTATAGTGTACAATGGGCTTCATGCTTCACCACACACCATGGACTACTTACCAAATATTTCACATCTAGTACCAGTAAATGCTGGCAGGCATGAGCAAGAGAATGTCCCCCCTGACTGACTGCACACTCCTCCGTTTACACACGGACTAGATGAACATGAAGATGCTGAAATACAGTGTTGGAAAAGGGTGTGAAAGCAGATTCCAAAGGTTGTTTAGTCTTATTGGTCTTGTATTTTGAACATACCTAGGATAAGCATTTCACTTCATCTGTTCTTGGAACTTTAATTATTGTATCATGTTAAGGCCAAACAATGAAGTAAGTAATGCAATACAGATGTAATATACTATAAACTATTCAAATTTCAATCATGTTTCCATTCAGGAACGCGATATTTGAATTGTATTTTTTTTAAACAGAAGTTATGTATATCGAAACAAATTCATCACTATTGAAGATATACGAGCATTCCCAAAATTGTATTGATCACATTCAATGGTTTTGAGGTCATGAAGTTTGTCGGAATTGTTTTAACGAAGTATACTTTACAGAAAAATTACGGATTTCTTCATTTTATTGACGATTTGAATATATTTTGATCTAAGACTAAACATTTCAATAAATTCATTTTATTTTAAATTCCACATGAGACAAATCACTTTGTAACGAATGAGCTTGAGCACAGTAACCATGTGGAGTTGGAATTCGATTTTGATCTTGCAACCCCCATTTTTGTTAAATATAAAACAAAATAAATTCAGGCAAAGTGATACTTACGTGGAATCTGACATCTATTGCCCGTGTAACCAGCTAAACATGCACAGAAGAATGCGTTGCCAGTGTTGGAACAGCTTCCACCAAACAAACACGGATTGGAGAAACAAGATAACGCTGCAGGGTCAAGACAGAAGGAAAAAAAGAAAATCAAGGAAATCCTGTTACACACGATGTGTTATTCCACTAGCACCAATAATGCAACTGAAAGAAAAAAGTTTGTTAACTTGTGCAATCTGTTTCTGTACTATTCACCACACAAATGCATACATTTTATAATATTTTATAATATTTTTTATAGGTTTATCTACATTATTTTCATGACTTTGATGTTAATATTTATATTTATTTCTTTATGTTATCCATTATAAACTGCAAACATGATATGAGTAGTCTTCGAACTACAATCAAGCACTTTATTTTAAATACTTTTAATATCAATAAAAACTCGAATGAATTGAGTTGAACTCAAATGAATCATGAAAATGCAAAAACAATAATTCGCAAAAGAATCACCTGAAAGATGTTAATTATAAAAATGATGACAATATACAGAGTAATGACCACAAAACACTGAAGATGATTACGATATACAGATTGATAATAAAAAACAATGAAGGTGCTTACATACAATAAACATATTACTGCCAAATTACAATGAATATGCATTAAATAATTCATATAAAAAATATTCAGGAGAAAACCCTTGTCATCAGGTGAGTTTCCAGTTTTCTTTTTTTCCGTTCCATGAAATTAAATTGCCTGCTATGCCCGAATCTTCATAAAAATGTTTAACATGTACTCATGTGTTTTTGTAGATTGTTACACCAATGTTAGACAAATCCGAAACCTTGTGCTACACCATCGCACTCTGTTTAAAAGGTTTGCCTTTGTGGGTTGAGTTTGCACCTGGACAATTTAGATCCTATTTGGATCTGCAAATACTTTTATATCTTAAATTTTGATTTTAAAATTTTGATTTTAAAGTTATGCATGCCTTCTTTCTACATAGTAATATAACAATAATGATAGTAATACAATTAATAATCATGATAATGATATTTACAACTACGACAAAACAACAATAATGATAATGATACTAATAACATAATATATTGGGCACCTTTGACACTAGATGCAAGGCGCTCACCACTTCTCAAATTCTAGTATATGTGATAAATGTATTCAGTGAAACGACCCTAAATGAGTTTACATGTAAATCAGACCAAGTATGAAGTAAAATGACAAATTTGATGTCAAATGGTGTTGAAAACTCCACAATATTTGGTAAAGTATGGAACACAGCATTACTCAATACAAATACATTGGACCTGCCCATATCATATCTTTTATTAGTGTTTTATTTTTCCTCAATCGGCCTTTGTATCGTATAACAAAATAAATATATATAATTAAAAGTTTAAAGTATATTACACATTTTCATTTAAAAATAGTTCATAGAACACATTTTGAAACAAACTCAAATTTTAGAATTCTTACATAGCAAGGGGAATAAAAATATCATCAACAGTTAGAAAAACAAATATAAATAAAACTTCAAAACAACACAATAGCGGATATACAAAGATATTACGAGATCAAAATAAATTGGCACTTACGCGCTGTCTGACATTGCAGTCCGGTAAAACCGGCTATGCAGTTACATCTGTAGATGTTACCTTCAACAGTGCATGTCCCTCCGTTTTGGCAGGGGTTAGATTGACATGGTAAAGCTGAAATGGTGAACAAAGCAGATTCATTTAAATGTTACTATAGATATTTATTTAATGTCCATCTGTTTTAAAAGACAGGGGTTAGATTGGCAGGTTAATCCTGAAATGGAGTATAAAGCCGATTCATTTAAGTTTCACTTTAGCTATATATATATATATATATATATATATCGTCCATCTGTTTTAATAGGCAGAGGTTAGATTGACAGGGGGAACTGAAATGGGGTACAAATCAGATTCAATAAAATACACCAATGTCTCTAAAGACACCAATGATAGCTCCATACCTATGTTTGGTATGAACATGATGGATAGTACTCAACGTCATCAATTCGTCCATTATTTCATGATTGCATCCAAATCCAAATAAAAATCTCTTTTCATCTTTATTCAGTGAAGAAAAAGTCACAATTAGGAAATATTTCAAAATCATATATAGTAGTTTTATCCGATAAAGTGATTGCTTAAAATGCAAAAGGGTGGTTCATTCTTACATCCAGTCTCGCATCTTGTTCCAGAATACCCAGGTATACAGTTACAAAGAAAGACGTTGGTGAAAGGCTGGCAAGAGCCTCCATTTAGACAAGGATTGGAGTTGCAGGGAACAGCTGAAAGGATAAAAGCAATTGTTTATATATTTAAAAAAAGATTGAACATGGGTCATTCTTGTCTTAGCATACACCACTGTGTTTCTGCTCTATTAACTATATTTTTCATTGATACGTTTTACTAGTATGAAAGTGAGAATTCAGATCTAAAATGGTGCTTCATATATAAGTACATATTTTACAGTACATCTCACTCTAACAAGTAGATTTGCGGCTGGAATCAGACTATCAATTCGCAAGTTAATAATCATTGTTTCAAAGTAAATGCTTCAGATTTTGAAATTTTGAAACGAAACAGTGAGCAGACTTACATGTTTGGCATGCTGTGCCGGTAAATCCAATCGGACAAGAACAGAAGAAAGATGTTCCTGAGGTGATACACGTTCCTCCATTCTGACATGGATTATTAAGACATGGTGACACTGAAGAAGAATGTTAAAAGAAGTTATTTATATATTTTTCATTAAAGGTAAATTTGCGTACTAATCATGAAATAAAATTGTGTAACAAACTCTCTTGAAGCAATTTGGAACGGTTGATTAAGTAGTATAGAGGAGGTATAGTGCAATCGGATTGTTGTCTGACTCTCATGGTTTTCGTCATGTGCGTGGGTTTGAGTCCTGCACAGAGCAGACAAAAAATTAAAAATGATTGATGCCGCTGTGTGCAAACGCGCCCCTCCCTTTTGTTTTCGATGCAGGCTCGGGTTCAGGGGAAAAAACTCTGTTCCTTGGACAGACCGTTAACTGGAGGCCCCATGCGTAGGAGACTCAAACCCTATGCACGTTACTACGCTACACTTCACACAAAGATTAGATGGTAAACCTTGTGTTTAGTGTCACTGCAAACAAAAGTGAAAATCTACATACGGATCTTCGTGATAGGCTGCATTATTTCTTTGAAGATTAAAAGTAGAAGAAGAATACAAATCAGGGTGTGCTGTGGGGATTTGAATTCACGGTAATACTATAGTAAGAAATCTGTTTGTAACATGTCTGTTACAAGTTAGAAGTGTCAAATATCTCTTTAACTACATGAAATGCTGTGAATTTTTCTATGTATATCACTGGTAGTGAAATGTGTCTGAATCACTGACTGAAATATGTGGTTTAGACTCTTACAGCTGTCTTGAACAACAGAAAAGGTGTTTTGAATGCAATGACCGTTACACTGGAATTGCCTAAATATCAAAATGGGATAGAAGATCTTAAACTACCACCATGTCCTTACCTGGAGGGGGAGTCAAGGTTTGACACCGTATTCCAGTATATCCCGTCCCACAATTGCAGTTATAGCCGCTAATGGTACCTGATGTAGTAAACACTGTCACGCACGTACCTCCATTCAAACATGGGTTAGATGTACATGGGTTTGCTGGAGAAGAAACACGATGCATAGAACGATGTTTGAAATGATTTCATATTCTTAAAATACATTAAAAAATTGATTGTCCTCTTAATTAACAGGTTATATAAAAAGTTATAACATGAAATGCAGACATCATACTATGAACATAAAAGTAACGAAATAATTCAGTTACGTTACAGATATGCAACCGAATTATTTTGTATAATCTTTCAAGTTCATTGAGTAAACATATTATGTTTATATCATTCTACAACAGGCGAAAGTATCTACAGTCACTTCTTACCTTAATTGTCCCATTAAGTTGGGGTTCTTTTACAAACATTTCTTTTCTTTGCCTGTAAAAATGTTTAATCACAGTATGATGGGCAATTCATGAGCTTCCTAAGCAATCTGTCGCTTGGATGACAATCATGATGTATCAAATTTCAGATACAATAACATTTCAAAGTTCATGAAGAGCGTAGACAGGCCTAGTATACAATTACTAAAATTAAGACAGAAAAAAATACAATAATAAAATGAATGCAAAAGAACTTAAAACAATGTACATACCACCCCCACCCACACACGTGATGCCAGTCAATCCTAAACCTGGCGGGCAGATACACAAGAAGCCATTTTGCGCACTGGTCATTGACACACAGGTGCCACCATTCTGACAAGGTTGAGGGTGGCATGCCGCTGTAAAAGATTAAAATGGAAAGAGTAAGAAACAGTTGGTGACTTCATAACATTTCAGTGGCACTCAAAATGAGCAACAGTCAACAAGGATCTCGAGAATATTCAATGCAATGAAATATGTGAGCCTTGCAACTGCTAATCAGAACGTCCAATTGTACAACACATCACCTGGATCCGCTGAATGAAATTGAATGAATTTGATTACAAAAAAAGATTAATTTTTATCATTTCGAATGAATAACTTCAAAAAGAGAGAACAATATTATAAAGAATAAGCAGAAGATTACGTCTATGAAAGAAAAGTTAAAAAAACATGATCAACCCATCTTACTTGGACAATTCTAAATTCTGTTCAGGTCACGTATACATTGGTAATAGTTTCCAAAGGATCTGATCATTATCATATTGAAACACATCTCAATTTACCAAAAAAGAATCAAAATGCATTCTACGCATAATAATTTGAAAGGCATTTAAGACATGCTTACTCTGTCCAATATCACAATTTGTTCCTGATGTTCCAGCAAAGCAGTTACAAAAATAGCTCCTTCCGTTCAGGGTTGGAACACAAGTACCTCCGTTCCTACAAGGCAAGTTGGCACAAGCTGAAGAAACAAATCACAGAAGTATAGAGAAAATGAAGAAAAGCAATGGTTTATCAAGGATAGTTTGACAGGAATGGAGGCTTCAACAAGGCATATTGCCTGATTTTCGTTAACACTATGCCACAAAATTTTACATCAGTGCATCGTTTTAATGGATAATAAATAATCACCCAACAAAATTTGGATTCCACCACGGAATATTTCACAACATAAAATAATGACAGATTCTGTGAATGGCAAGAAAAACATAACACATACAATAATATGTATTGCCTCACCTAGATAGACAAAGCCTAGATGCAATTTTCTACTTTGTGACATTGTGATTAAGATTAATGATTCCAGAAATATCAAAAAACGAAAAAAAAAAAATTGTAGAGTAAAAAACAATGTTCTGTTAGGGGCCTTGATCGTCATATCATGGAATAAGAACCTTTCAACTTTCCAGACACTGCGCGATGTTCAACATACTTTAATTAATATGAATCAGGCACATGCATCATATATGTGGCGTTCCAAGAATTTGTTATTATCAGTATGATTTCCAGTCTTACTTGTTGTATCCACTGCCAAGATACATTGGACTCCTGTAAATCCAGAGAGACAATTACACACATAGCTAGAATCACCAGTCCTGACACACGATCCTCCATTCTGACAAGGTAATGACACACATGGATTCGGTACTGTCGACATTGAAGAAAAAACAGAATTAAAAACAATCAAAAGGTGGATATTATAACAATAATAGTTATTCAATTATAATTTGCTCTTATTTACCCAAGCAACACTATTCATACTGCTCTTCTTGCTGGCCCTGCAATCATGTTTACCCCAGCATTGCCAGGTGCCCATTTAATACACCTTGGTCCAAACGCACAATTGTTGGCAAAACACCTTATCAAAGAATGTCAGCATTCTGAGCAACGATCGAACCCAGGACCTGTCATATGAGAGTCAAGAGTCTTAACCAAGATGTCATAGTGCTGCATAGAAGCATCAAGAACATCGTTTTAAAGCCACGCAAATTAAAAGTTCGATTTAGAATGGAATAAGGATTCTGAGCAGCAGGCTCTTATGGACATAAACTGATAATTTGTTCATCAATGTTCTTAGATTTATTCAAAATCATGCAGCCAATAATACAGCTTAATACTCAGGTTTTAAAGCATTACATTGCAAGTTAAACAAGTATCTAATACAAATGCAACAGATCTGGGCTCCCTTGCATTAAAAGTAACATTTACATGCAACTCATAATTTAAATGCAACTTGATTTTCAACTAATAAACGTCACATATTTTGGATTAATGTTAACTATATTGAGCCCTATTTAAGCACAACATTTAATGCCATTGCCCCCGACGGATTTAAAGGATAGGTGCCAAAATTGTCCTGGAGCATAAAATAAAGAATTATCTGATTAAAACTGAAATAATGAGAATAGAATTATATTTGAGTCAACTTCGACTAAAAACATAAAGTTCTGGGCCCTGTTCATTAAACTTGTTTTCATTAACATGTTACAATAAATGTTATAAGCTACTGAAATCATGGCATTTGATTGGCTGGGAGCAAATTTGTCATTGAATTTGAGCACTTGTTATTGATAACAAGTTTTATGAAACAGGGCCCTGGTACAATGATACATTAATATAAAAAAAAATATGCTAACCTTGTATAAGATTTTCACATCGTATGCCATTGTAGTTGGGTTGACAAGTACAACTAAAGCGATTGGCTAAGTCGTTACATACAGCTCCATTAAGACAAGGGTTGCTTGCACATTCATCTGTAGAAAGTAATAAAGCATAATTTGTACATAATATATAACAAATTGAAGAGAATTCGAGTAGAACAAATTCATGGCTCGTGACTCATCATGGCTTGAATGTTTTTTAGTTGAGTGAACAGTACTGTAAGGTGCAGAATCGTAAATGAATCTAGTGACCGGGGTAATAATAATGATAATGACAGCACTCTAGCCGGTGACATTTTAGCTTGTATTAGGGGTTCTTTATAAGAAATAGTTATTATCATCCATGAGTCTTTATGCGCATAGGAAATAAGATATGGCAGGAAAGATGGAGGATGGTACTCACACAGTCAACGTTCTCTAAAACATGGTTCTAAAATGAGAAGGTTTGATACCAGCTATGTTTTTTAAATGGACTGGTTGTCCTTGTGCCCTTCCTAATACCACGCATTTCAAACAGATCAAAACATATTTGAAACTGATCGAACTTGAAGAACTTACACAACGCCTTATGCCTTTTCCAGTCTCCCACTTGCTGAAAAATATATTCCTACCACACTTCATACTTGGATATGAACTATGCATATGTGAAAATGAAGTCGTTTTCCTTCGGCTATGCTAACCCATGCATTTCACACATTGGTCAAAGATAGCGTATCTGGAGAGATACATGTAGTTGTGACACGCATACGCGAGCGTGGTCAAAGGTTAAATCATGGAGCTCCAAATTGTTCTCTCCCACATACAATCTCTGTACATGTTGAGAAAACTTAAGAAATTCAATTTACTACCTTTCAAGGATTTAGTGACAATATACGTAGGTTATATACGACCAATTTTAGAATATTATGCTCCAGCGTCCATAGCAGCCTTACAGTAGAACAAAATAATAATCTTGAAAAAATACAACGTAGAGTATGTAAGATTATTTTAGGGCCTAGTTACATTACCTATTCTAATGCATGTCAAGTATGGAATTTACCAACTCTTGAGGAGAGGAGACTGGCACTTTGTAGAAAATTTGCAAAATCCCTTTCAAATCACTCTATTTGTCAGACCTATAGTTACCTCAAAAAAAACACTAATATATCTCTTCGCCATATTCCCACTTATCAGCAATTTCAATTCAAAACAAAAAGGTTTAAAACTAGCCCACTGTCATTTTTAGTTGATATACTCAACAAAAGTTGAAAAGCTTGTTTAAAAAAAAATAATACTTTTATCGTTATTGCAGGTATACTGAGTGCTTGCCCCCACCCCTCCCCTCCCAAGTAGGCTGTTTTACATGCAGGTACCTATTATAATCCTTTTAGCATGCTTGAATGGACTTTTATGACATAATAAGACATTTGTAAAAAAAAAAAAAATAACAGCTCATGCACTTGTTGTATTTTTGATAACTTGTGCCATGTGTTTAGGGTTTTTAGTTACAGAATCTAAGTCTTAATTTTTATATTGATAGTTTTTTACATGTATATATCTCTAAAAAGTGTTATCTATTGTGCCTAACATGTAAACATGAATATTCCAGCCATGACTGTCTTTCATGTAAAATTGTATTTGTATGAACCATGTTTGTGCTATAATAAAAACCATTTTTGAATTGAATTGAATGAATTGAGGAAACTATTTGAGGCTTCGTGTCCACGAATGAATGACCAATCAGGAACAACTTCCACTGACATAACTATCTCTCTCAATGAGCTATGGGTCAACGCAGACTCAAAACTGAGCGAATGTAAAGGACTCCACACAACGCTCGTTCTCTTCTCTGGGCCTATCCACCTACAGAAAGAATATTCTTACCACAACTGCATAGTCTAGATCGATATGATAATTGATATTTCTGACAAATAAAGTGTATAAATGTAACTATGTATTTATCATGGAGAATACTCACTGTTGTTGGTTTGGCAAGTAACACCACTGAACCCGGAAGCACAGTTGCAGGCAAATCGGTTGTTTCCATCAATACATACACCACCATTAGCACACGGGTTAGACAAACACTGGTTGGAATCTTATAAAAGAAGAAAGGTTGATGTTCAAAACAAAAATTTGAGAAAATTCATCCTACAGTTCATCACCAACACTAAAAATATTCAAACAGAGTTTGAAGACATACCTATTCTGAAATTCTGAAATTCTGAAACCATATTCATTCATTGAACTCACACTGTCACTTCTTTAATAGTAACCTGTATATATTTCAACTATAATACTGACTCATGGATGGCGTCTCAAAGCGCTTCGTATCCGGTTGAAAAGACGCCATATAAATAGCAACTAGTATTACAGCAGCGGTTACAGTTATATATGTAGTCTAATATTCAAGAAATTCTTTCCCTTGTATTGCAAAAATTATATTTTAGAGTAACTTATTTAAACAAGATCAATTATACTATCAATTATCAACCTATTAAGCCATTTTCAATAGCCGTGTGCCTCACCGCTTGAAATGTACACACATTACAATGACATGTTTGATAATCAGAACATGATATCTAAAGGCAATGCCCCTTGAGTTAATTTTACAAAAGTCCTTGAGATTCAGTTTATATTTGGTTTGTCGAACACCGACGGCAGATGATTCATATTGAAAGCTCTTATCACTCAACGACGAATATCTAGATGCGATTATAAGATGAATACGAGGTAAATCACCATAACTTTGTGCGGATGAAGATTAATTTCACTTCCGGTAAATGAAGACTTTAAAAAAAATCTAAATAGATAATTCTCATTGTATGATGAGTAAGAAAAGGAGTTTGGTCTAAGATCAAAAGACATAGCTTGAAAACAACTTGATAAAAAGAAAAACTTACAAAAAGATCATTGCCAATACACATTGTTCTTTAAGATCATTTTGAATATTCAAGTAGAGGAAAAAGTTGTCTATAAACAACTTACCAGTTTCACATCGGTTTCCGTTAAATCCGAACAGGCAAGCACACAAGAAAGCGTTGGAATTTGTCGGATCGATACTACATGTGCCTCCATTTAAACACGGATTAGATGTGCAGGGGTTGGCTGTTCGTTGAAACAAGAGTAGAAACCTTTGTTACGAGACCCGAAAAACACACATTTGAGATATCTTGTACGGTATTTTTTACTTATAGTACCAAGCTTATGCTTGTTTTCTTTCCATCGATCAATAGGGTAGGACAGTCACCTTCATCTTTTTTTCCCATTTTTCCCCTATTTTGTAGTTCCTTTTGTAGTTACGGACT
Source organism: Mesocentrotus franciscanus (assembly GCA_037976565.1). Classification (NCBI taxonomy): domain Eukaryota; kingdom Metazoa; phylum Echinodermata; class Echinoidea; order Camarodonta; family Strongylocentrotidae; genus Mesocentrotus; species Mesocentrotus franciscanus. Next base: position 25,624,185 of record CP137673.1, read on the forward strand.
TGTTAATTTAATTAGTCATTTTTCCTACGTATCATTTGAGATGTTCACACTTGTACAAGCATTGCTTTTTAGTGGACCCCTCTGTTTCCAATATGTATTTTTACATGTGTTGTAAATGTTTATAATCGATTTGTAATGTTTTGTTGGAAACATAAAGAATTGAATTGAATTGAATTGAATTGAATCTTCTCATAATTAATCTTCTTATAACATGCGATAAAGGTATTCCTTCTAGATTGTTTGACACTCTGACTTGATTTTAACATTTTCTGAAATGTAAGGGATAAATAATGTTTATTTGAAGCAGACACAATCACCCTAATGGACGAGTAAATTGTGCGTGAGCTTATTTTCGGCTCTCCATGGAAACAACACGGAGGGACTGTATATCCCATACAGACGACACATACTCCAATAATGCAAAAAACCATATACATCTTTATAAATACAATGAAAACAGATTAATCCCTCGACATGTTTTGCACTAGGCCAGTATTGAGGACTAGTAATGTCAGTAGATATTTTAACGAAGGGCCACTCACCAACGGCAAAGGTGCACGTCTGTCCAGTGAATAATTGCGTACACCCGCATGTGAATCTATTTACTCCGTCGACACAGGTGCCTCCATTTCGGCATGGGTTCGAAGCACATTCATCTTGAGTGGAACAAGGATAACATACCGTTTTTAAACTTATGTTATTTTGCACACCCGTATAATACTTAAATGAAGATGTGTAAGATTTGTACATTGTAACACTACATGTATTAACCTTCAGTTTGAAATAAGTGCCGACTGGCACAATCACATGAATATCACAAGTGGCATTAAGTTTCTATTGGGGCCGTGTCATTCATAAACATTGTGAATCTGATACTATAAATGGCAATGTTATATTTATACACAAAGTTAAAATATCGCACCCACTCATAGCACGTCTAGAGAATTTACCAGTCCCATCTTACTTGATACTACTCCTATCTCTCTCCTTCGCTTTACTTCTCGCTTGATCTCTCTGTCCCCCCCCCCTCTCTCTCTCTCTCTCTCTATCTCTATCCATCTACCCACCTATCTATCTACCTATTTATCCATCTATCTATCTTTTTCCTTCTCCCCCTCTTTTTCTCTATCCGTAACATTTCATTACTCTTTTTGTCTCATTCTAGTGTATGTGTATTCTGTTGTTTTTTCTGTAAATGTATATGAAGTTCGTAGTTTTATTCAATGAACCTTCACGCAAGAAGCCTAGCTTTTAAGTAGGTTCACTTTTCATTTCCATATTTCACGATTTACAGAACATTCTGGACATTAAGAAATTAAGGAGAATCCATTGCTAAAACTACCGATTGAGAAATAAATGTGACACAGGAGTATTATCATCAGTGGAACATGAATAGTAAAAACGTATACATGTGTTATTAGTAGAGAAAATGGTAAACTTACTGATGTTCGTTTGACACGTAGTGCCCTGGAATCCCGGTTGGCAGATGCAACGGAATCCACCATTATTCCTTGTGCAAGTTCCCGCATTCCGGCATGGGTTTGAGCTACATGCATCTGGCACTGTAACAAAACACACAAGAACTTGCAGAGTTTGTATTCATCGTATAGTGAAATACAGTATAGTGCTGCTTTTTTCCAGCTTTGCACGGGACATTCAAAGTACATCTAAGTACTTCTGGTGAAATCATCCTAAAGTGAAGCAATTAAAGAAGAAGAAGGGATTGAAAAGACTTTGGAAAAGTAATTTTACATTTAGCTTTGTTGTTTCTTACCAAGAGGAGTTTCGCATCGGGTTCCGACGAAGTTTGCAGGACAATTGCATATAAAAGCGTTGACTTGGTCAAGACACTGTCCTTGGTTCAAACATGGGTTACTGGCGCATTCGTCTGTGTTTTGTGAAGGGTAAGATAAAAACACATAAATACATTTTGTACAAGTCATGAAATGTTTGGATTGATTGAGAGAGCGGATGTGTGTGTGTGTGTGTGTGAGAGAGAGAGACTGTGTGCGTGTGAGAGGTCAGCCAGTCAATCACCAAAAAAAATCTTTTCTTATTTAATGAGGAACTATCAGGATAGCATGTATCAATCTTATGGTATAAGCGAAGTTAGAGAGTGAACACAAAGATTTCAAAATTGTTGTGAATGGAACTTGGTTGGCTTATAGGAAACTATGTTATGTACATGTATAAACTTTTCCTTCTTTTTTTTCCTCTGATACATTTTTTATAAAAGCAGAATACTTACTATTATTGACTTCACAGCGGGTCCCAGAATACCCTTGCGGGCACATACAGGTGAATCTGTTGGTTCCATCAATGCAGGCTCCACCACTCAGACACGGATTTGAAAGACACTGATCAGTATCTGAACCAAAGAAATTATTAAATCAAATGATTAAAACTCAAATGCATGTACCATAACATTACAGCAGCGCGAATGTCTTTTGACAAGACATTAATCTACATTTACCACTCTTCACCTACGTACACTTTTTGTTCAATTCAATTCGTTTTATTAAACCATTTAAAATAAAAAAAAAATACAAATCAATATACAAATCATTCATGTATGAAAATTATTAATACAGTATAAATGGTCAGGATGCCCCTAAAAGCCAAGGCTTGATTAATTGGGCACCCAATACATAAATAAATATACATAGAATAAACATGAGATACAAAACAAACTTAATTAAAAAAAAAAAACATTAAAACATTAAACACTAAACATACAGGCAAAGGGAAATAGGAAAAGATGAAGTAAGAAAATGTAGGGAGGAGAGATGAATTTACATGTTTATTTGACATAGGTAGTTATTATTGAACGTTTGAGTTTGGTTTTAAATGATGGTATGGTAGGAAGAAATTCCTTGAATGCTTTAGCACCCCATTTATGACGGCTCAGCTACAGCTGGGTAATAATATGATACTTTGTATTAAGAGCAGTAGAGTATATTTATATACTAGCATCACTATATAAATGGACCTATCATTATTATTCGAGAATCAAGATGATGAAATTGCAATGTGATGAAATCACATAAGCCGAAAGCTATACTGAACCTCTAACTTTGCATATATCTTCACATAACGGTCAAAACCTAACCCAATCTTAAAAGTGGTACATGTTAATGAAATCATTTAATCTTGGGCAAGTTAAGTGAAGTTTGTCCTAAACGTTACTGACCACATCAAAGATATTAGCATCTTACATGTAGATCAAACAAATCAAAATGACAGATTTCATGTTAATTTATGTACAAAGCTCCATAATACTTGGTAAAGTATGGAACACCAAAGGACGAAATACCTTGGATTTTCCTCTTTATACGAATAGTATCCATTATATTAGATCATCTCATGCATTTACCTTGAATAATCTGACACATGGCTCCACTGTATCCTGGCAGACAGTTGCAGGTGAAGCTGTTTATACCGTCATTGCATGTCCCTCCATTCTGGCACGGGTTGACTATACACTCATTGGTGTTGATCTCACAGCGGGTTCCCGCATACCCTGGAAAGCAGCGACATGTGAATGCCCCCACTCCACCGATGCAGTCTCCGTTAACGCAAGGTGATGGTGAGCAAAGATTGGTACGTTCGAAGCAATTGTCTCCAGTGAAACCTGTTGTGTGACATCAGAAAAATATTTTTGATGATTATTAGCAAGAAAAATCAGGAACAAAATGAGCAAAGTCGTTTCTGATTCGAGTGCTATGATACAATTTGCAAAATGTATGTGTTTCTGGAGGTCTACATAATTATGCATGGAGTTGGTGTACAAATATTGATGGGTGTGAAGCAATTTGATAACTCCAATGAAACTTGTTGTTTGATTTCAGAACAATATATTAGATGATGATCAGGAATTAACATGAACAAAAATAAGCAGTCTTCTGAATGGAGTGATATAAGGAGACATGTAAAAGTAATGTCTATATCTAGGTCTTTACAATCGAGTTATAATTTGAGCAAGTTAAAGGAAAGTACACTGTATCCCTAATTGTGAGCATTCATTTATAAAATATAGGATGCATGGAGATTTTGAATTTGTTGTACGAAAAAACAGCCCAAGTAATCCCTCGGTCACGTCGTCAAAGTCACTCCAAAGAGACTGAAAACTGACCAACTCTTGGTCATTTGTGCTAATGTAATGTTTGTTTGGTCGGTTATCAGTCTGGTGTCTGTCTCCTGAGTCTCCTGTGACTGAGGTTATGATCTAAAACCTCTTCTTGTCAAAATAGCTTACCTTGAGGGCAACTGCAGGTGTATAAATTCACACCGTCTCTGCAGGTACCACCATTTAAGCAAGGCAGTGAAGCGCATTCATTGACATTGATTTCGCAGCGTGTCCCTGTGAAACCAGAGCGACATTGACATGTATATCGTGCCAAACCGTCCAGACATGTCCCTCCATTCATACATGGCGAGCTCTGGCATTCATTGATGTTGTTCTGGCAGAAAGTCCCGGTAAATCCTTGATTGCACTGGCAAGAGAACCTGTTCCAAATGTGCAGTATTAAAGAGATTAATGATTCGTAATATCAAAATGTACATGTCACACCCATCACATGCACATGCTACACAAACTTCAATCAACTGTAATTAAAGTGAGAATAAAAAAAGGCTCACTGTAATGTTTCAAAAAAAGTATTCAGTACACTACTATTACTCAGACATGTTTATACGTGGAAAGTTTCATCAAAAATGAAATAATACCCACCCTTGTGCCGTAGTAGTGCAAAAGCCATTCTGGCAAGGATTGCTCTGACATGGTGACGAAGAAACCTGACAGAACGTCCCTGTGAAACTGGGAGGACAGTTACAGGTGAAGGAATTTATCCCATCAATACACGTTCCTTGGTTTTGGCATGGACCACTCGAACATTCCTGCATTGAATTGAGATAAAATAATAAATGTATTACATTAACCCTTCGGTTGCCATGTACATGACTATTTGGTCACGTTTTTATTTCATGTATTTATTCATTAATTTGTCTTTTTACCCATTGTGGCCTACACAGTGAATTTACACTGTTGTCCTTTAGGGCCCTGCACACATAAATACATGAAATGTAACACAATAACACAGTCCATAATACTCAAAATGTTAAAATTATCGTAAATAAACATTACTGTCTTTTAAAACAGCAAAGAATTTGAAACAACAATGTTTGCAGATTTTGTAATATAAATGTGAAAATATGAATAAGAATATAGTAATAAGAAAATTAAGTTACATCTGTAGTTTGGAAGACATTTAACTTTTTGGTTTCTTTTTAATTTTGTTATACAAATAACCCTGACACTGAGGTGATTACCTGTCACCAGGAATGGTAACAACTGTACTTTTCATACAACGTTATCTTAGATATTTTCCTATAAAAGTCATTTCTCCAAATGAAAACAAATGATGATACCAACATAGAGAATATCATGCAGTTTCAGATAGGGTCTAATGTATGGACATACTAAAATAGCAACTTCATGTGTAATTCTGTTGCATCTTTATCAACTGATGGGTGAAAAATACAACTAAGAGTAATACAACTAAAATAACATCATGGAATTAAAACTAATTACGATCAATATTTCTAAAACTTATTTTAAGGAAGTGTTGACTACCTGGATGTTAGTTTGACACTGTACTCCCGTAAATCCAGCCCTGCATAGACACTGATAAGTTGTGGGTAATGTTTGGCAGGTTCCGGCGTTTAAGCATGGGCTGTTGGCACAGAAATTGGAATTTTGGCAAAGATCTCCAGAAAAGCCTGTACGACACTGACATGTGAATTGGTTAAGCCCATCGACGCATGTGCCACCATTCTGACAAGGGTTCTGCACACAGTTGTTGGTGTTCGTCTGACACGGACGCCACTGAAGCCAGATATACAATTACAGATGAAGAAGCCATTATTGTTGTTGCATGTGCCTCCATTCAAGCAAGGTGCACTGGAACAGGGATTCACAGTATTCTCACAGCGTTGTCCCTAAAAACAAACAAAAGGGAAAATGAATAAACATTTCCCAAATATATTGTTTTCTCTGTTTTTCTTGTTTTCTATGGTTAACTTAATTAAATGTAATTGATTTAACACATCCAATATCTAATAATATCTAATAATATCTAGTATGCGTCGTAGAGAAAGTGCATCAAAATTTTGAAGATCGATGACAAATATGTAATTACAACTTTTTGTCGGTTCTGAGCAGTAGACTGATTCTTTATGTCTATATAATGCAATATTTCTACTAGACACATACAAATTATACAATTTCTATTCCTGAACAACAACAAAACATGTTGACCCATTGCCTACAAGAACAAGGTGGTTTATGTATTAAAGCCCCTGGGAATGAAAGAATTCAGTATTCAACAGGGTTAACATACCGTGGAACCTTGCAGGCATGCACAGGTGTAGAAGTTGATTCCATCGGTGCAAGTTCCTCCACTGAGACAAGGATTCGATGCACAATCATTGATATTTACTTCGCATCGCACTCCACCGAATCCTAGTGGACAATTGCAGCGATATGATCCTTGGAGGTTCGTGCATGTACCACCATTGAGACATGGTTGGGTCTGCAAAAGTTTGTATGAAGATAATTCAGATTCAATCAAAAACTTTTTCAATATCACAAATAACAAAGCTATCAGATAAGTTTTATTCAAAAACCTACTCATACTACAAAATTATCCATAGTTATGAATTAATTTCGCTTTTAGAGGTTGTTGTAGCACATGAGATAAGGCTATTAGGGAAGATTGGGGGCAGGGTTCGAAAAATTACTTGAACTTCATATGCCGCAATCAAGACTACTATGTGGTATCTGAAACCGCTGGCCATTAAAAAACCTTTCACTTGACCTATCCTAAATCAGGCTTTGTTTTTCATATATATACCAAAAGATACCATAACAAAATACATATTGCTTTGACTGGTGGGGGGATTGTCCTGTGGGTAATCTTCCAGGGGGTAGAAAACTGGGGGTTATTTTCCAGTGTGTACTTGTCCGGATATGACCGCTTGAAATTCTACAGATCAGAGCTCACTTTACCTGGCATTCATTGACATCTACAGTACAAAACGTCCCTGTCCAGGTGGAAGGGCAGGTACATGTAAAGCTGCGGAATCCTTCGTTACAAGTGCCTCCGTTCCTGCAGGGGTTACTGGCGCACTCCACTCCATCAGCTGGGTTCTGGCAGTTGACACCGTTGAAGTTTTGCGGGCAAATGCAGACGTAGTTGTCATTGTTCTGGTTATTATTGCACGTTCCACCATTTAGGCATGGGTTCGCGGAACATGGCGGATTGACTTGAAAGTAAATAAAAATCAAATGTATTATTGCAGAATCAATGTATAACTATTTAGAGGTAAAAAAACGAAGATGCTCTTTCTGTATTAAAGAATTACACAAATATAAATCATCAATTCAATGTCATTTTCAATAGTTCATCCAAGGATCTGAATAACTCAGTGATTATACATATCACTAACAAATGAATCTATTACTCAAATAAAATATTAACAGAACCTTAAATAATTCATTATAAAAGGCACATATTTTATCAATTTTACGGTAGTCAGTATGAACAATTTTCATATCAGGGCCTGCTTTCTTTGGCAATTAACTCATTACCCGATACCTTAGAATATGTCATGCAGTGGCATAGACAATTGCAATATACTCGTGTATGAAGTAATAGTAGAGGTAGACATAGTATCAATTGAATAATTGTTGTTGAAAATTATTCTAATAAAAATTTGAGACTATTGACCTGTAATGATTTTTATCTCCCGCCATTTTTAATAATCCAAAATTATCTAGTATCAAGAACATCCACGTTAAATGAATTAATCATGTGTTTCTTATTTTTGTTTACGAAAATGACAATGTACATGTAATTCAATACTTACATACATCACAACGCACCCCACTATATCCTGGTTGACAATTACAGGTGAAGCTATTAACCTGGCTTATGCAAAAGCCGCCATTGAGGCATGGGTTACTGAAACAAACGTCGGTAACTGTTAGGAAAGTAAACAAAATAGGAGGAAAATATAATTCATAAGTACCACACATGTGTGGCTAAGCTATATCTAATGGCACTTTTCCCATTCAAGCAGTCACCATGTGTTGATTAATTGATATCAATGTTTTACCCACGAATAAAATAACATTTCAGGAGGAATGTCAATCATCTTCAGTTTTCTCTGTTTGAATTAGATGAAAGATAAGAAATCATCTCCAGAATACAATGGTCCTAGGGTAAACGCTTTCTATTTGGAGAATTGACCTTAAAAATAATGTTTTGATGAGATTCTTGACACACAAAATCTATGGCAGAGAAGAGGTTAGTAGACTCACCGGATCCGCAGCGAACACCATTAAATCCTGGGAGACACAGACATGAAAATCCGTTGACGGCGTCTATGCAGGATGCGCCGTTTAGACACGGACCGGAAGCACACTCATTGATATCTATCAAGGAAACAAAGCAACATTACCACAATAATTATTGTGTGCGACATGGGAAAGGTTTTGAAACGAGCTTGAAATAAAGTAGTGTCTTTTGTAATCTTATTGAACTTGTCCATTACAATTTTGAACAACATATTTATGATCAAGGACCAAGTGATATTTTTCACACATTCCAATAAAAGACAACTATCCAGTTAATGTTTTCATTTGTGACCTAGAAAAAATGTTGGTTGAGTCAACTTCAAGCAGGATAAATGATGGATGCAAGCGTTCGTCATTTTTTTAATATAAAAAACACCTTCAAGGCTAAGACAAATATAAGTGTACCATCACAATGAAATTTTAAATAAAATAATACGCCTTGACTTCTGAATTTTCTCATTCCCGTAGGCTTAATACAGGGATCATCAATTAATTAATTGATCCTAGGCATTGGCCGAAATATATTTGCTTCACAATGTTATTTTGGAAGGACTACATAAACTTTGCAGTATTCAGTTGGAAGTTTTAAAGACATACTTGTTGAACACGTAGTTCCAGTAAATCCAGGTGCACAAAAGCACGTATATCCCAAGGATGAAGCCGAGTTTGGTGAACAGGTCCCCTGGTTCAGGCATGGCTGCCTATTACATCCGTTTGCAACTATTACAAAGGAAATCACATACAGAATGTATTAATGTAACTGAATTTAATAAGTATAAAGGAATTTTGGATATCATATCGTTTGTAATTCAATTTCAAAGAAAGCAATATCCTGATTATGTTTTAAATCATTAAGTAAAAACAAGATAAAGTGAAGAAATGGCATTAAATGAATAATTAAGCATATAAAAAATGAATATTTCTTTTATATTTCTGTTGTAGATAAAAACGAAAAATCGTTCGTTCATTTGAAATCATGGAGTAGAAATGATGGAATACTTGTAAGTTAGGTGTAAAAGAGTGTATTCTAAAACAAAAATAAATAGGTTTAAATTATCTCCTTTCATTTCTGCCTCATGGTTTTAATGACAAAGTTAATCGTTGACAACTCAGTTCATGCAAGGATGAAAGGTACAGCTCTGCATGAAGCGAATACTATCCAAACCATATAGTCTATTCTCACCGTCTGTAGTGACAGGAACACGAACCAATTCAAAACTATCCTGCGGCGTGTCTGCAGCGATGATGATGGTGTACATCGTTTCTGGATTAAGATTGGTGAAGACATAGTTCATCGAGGTACCACTAGGTGCGGAGACCGATAAGGTGGTCGACTGGATGACATTGGTTCCGTCGAGTAGGAGAAGACGATGGGAGGTGGCCTCGGTGTTTGGTCCGAGTGATTCGAACATGATCTGGATGGAACTTGAGGTAACTTCACCCGGTCCAGCTGGAATTACTCTTGCTGCAGGACAAAATATAAAAGTATTGACCACCTTTGCTCATGATTCTGGAATATGTGATTTCATTTTCACAATTCAGGACAAAAAAACGACAAGCCATTTACATTGATTACATCTTCGGTCTCATAAAAAAAAGTTATATTAGGAAATAAGGGAATAGGCTTGACCCCTAACTTAGTGAATGAAGTATCAGCACCTTCGGACGTAGTATGATGTACCAGATAGGGTCTTGACGATTTTTATTTATTAAAAAATAAAATCACAATCTGTTCTCTTTTCTTCGAAACGTCTTCATTCAAAGTACAGAATCGATGTAATCAAAGAAATTACAGTTGATCACATTTAGCCTAGTCATCTAGGATCTTGTATGAAACAATATAATACAAAATAATATAATATATTGAAAGAGGGATTCTAGACTTACGGATGGAGCAGAGATTTCCAATCCAATTATCAGTGCAAAGACAGACCAGAATCCCGGCATACTCAGACAGGTGCCACCGTTCTCGCAGTTCAAACCACATGTTGAGACGACTGAATCCAACAAAAGAGGTATTGATATAAGATATATTCAATAGAACATGCTTGTAAAAACTTTCCAATCCAATCCAATCCAATCCTGGAATTTATAAAGCGCCAATATCTAGTTGCCTAATCAAAGGCGCTGATGAGACTGACAAAAACTACCAAAAATATATATTCAAGGGCAAATTTCGGAACATATTACCTTTATAAGTCATGATCGGATTATGTTATATGTCATTTTTATGTTTACATATTTCAAAAGGCAAGGCACAATGCTGCTGAAATTGCCTGTGCTTTATCTTTTGAAAGCCCCAATGAACATGTCCTGGATAAATGTCTTATGACAAAAAAGTTTGATGATGAAAGTTCTAATAGCCACTCTCTTATGATGCTGTTCTTGCAAACAAATACAAAGGTTTGGCAATAATTCAAAGGAAACATGACAAACAAATCGGAGTATTTCACCAAAATCAAACTGTTGAATTAAAACAAACAGATAACCTGCTAGTTTAGATACAATGACGATAATACATCAAACACACTCCTTTCATGTCTCGCATTACTTATTTGAATAATCATGTGGAGACACATAAAAGAAGATGAGTTACCACTTGTAACGTGGGAAAAACTCATGGTGATAAAGGGACACAATTTTTTGAGAATACCTTGTTCACAGAGAGTCCCGGTGAAAGTAGAAAGACACTGGCAGAAGAAGCTTGACCCTGTAGCTATGCAAGCTCCACCGTTTAGGCATGGTGTTGGATTGCAAGGACTGTTGACTGAATTACACAAGAAAAATATACCATCGAAATCAAGCAATATCTTTTGTCAAATGAATAATTTTTAGTAGCAGTTGACAAAGGAAATCATGTTCTTCACTCTTGATACCTTTATAAACTTTGGGTAATCAGATTTGAAATTATATATCTTGGTGGGAAATCAGTTTTCCCCACTTATGACTATGCAACAATCGTGAAAAATGCTAACAATCACTCAGAAGAAAATGCAAAATCACGTATATTATCAACCTCTTGCGTTTGCTTCATTCGATATATCATTTTGTAGGGTCCTAGCATTTCATGAAAATAGAAATCCCTGATTGCTTTTCTGCCTGATGTTTCCCTGATAGATTTTCAACATTCCAGATTCATTAGGTATGTAGGAGCCCTACTACTTTCTTCTCGGGGGCAATGACAATCCCTAAATCATTACTTGATTTGAGTGATTTTTCTCAGTTCCCTGACTTTTCCCCAGCGGGAAAAATGGAACTCATTAGACCATGTTTTCCCTGATTTACGGGATGATTGTATACCCTGCTCATATATTGAGAAATGTGAGATATCAAAGAAAAGTAAATTTTACTGAATCAGATGTGGACTTACCGGTTTCACATCGGGTACCAATAAAGCCGGATTGACAGAAGCAGAAATAACTATTCAAGTTGTTCTGACAGGTGCCCCCATTCAGGCACGGTTGTGACGAGCATGCCGTTGTTACTGCAAACACAAGGTATTGAGAACAAATTGATTTCATTCTTATCCTATATAATGAAAATGCCTTGATGGAAGTTTCATGTACTTCGCTTCAATGGTAACAACATCTATTCAACTGTTCCAAAATATGCCATGCTCTTTATAACTAGCTGACATTGTTGAAAATACTCCTTTCTGCATATGTAATATGAAGGAGCAGGCCTACTTTCCAAAATCAATAAGTCAACAAGTCAAAAGGAAATTAAAAACAATCGCTGGCTGATCAACTGGGGAATAACGCTTTACACAATCTCATATTGATTATAGTAATAATATTAACAATATGTCCTTCATATAACACAGCTACTTCAAAGATATACTCAGCTCTGCTTAATTCAAATCATACCATTGTTAACATGGCTGTAGCTGAGCTACCATGATAAGGCCCTAAAGCATGTAATGAATTGGTTTCCATCGGGTACCCATTTACTTCACCTGGGTGAAAAATGGAAAACGTAGATTAATGTCTTGTCAAAGGACATAAGTGCTGTGGCGGGACTCGAGCTGTGTACCATGTGATCCACAGTCAGGTGACGTATCCACTAGACCGTTACACCTCTTCACCTCTAACTTTGTTTCCTCCATAAATAGTTTTCTCTATCTGTACTCTTTCTTTCATACATATTATATTTAGAAAATGTAATATATAGAAAAAAATCAATGATACTCCTCTTAGAGAAATATTTGTCTCAACAGAAGTATGAAAGCAAGGTACATATGATAATATCTAATAATATTAATGTACTCATATAGCGCATTTTTCATATACATGTTCAAATGCACTTTACAATTATGTTATAAACAGAATAGTTGAGTATTTCGACATTTTATGAACGTATTGAGAGATTGCTGGTTGCCAAGGAACTGACAATTATTTAGCCAGGTTGTTCTCAATTTTCTTTCAGGTGTACATATGAATCTAAAATGGTTGACTCACCTCTATCGCAGAAAATTCCTTCGGTATTTGTAGGACACATGCAATCAAAGCGGTTGACACCATCCAAGCAGGTACCACCATTCTGACAAGGACTGCTGGAGCACTCGTTTATGTCTAAGTAGACCATAATTAAAAGTATTAACAGAAAATATACATAAACATCAAAACCATACTCACATCAGCAATACCGGAACTGTTTTAACAGGTTCCTATTTCTAATTTCATCCATTCCCATATGTCCACATTCTATTTTTTTTAAGGTAGGGTTACAAATTTTCACATATTGGGTCAAAAGGGAACATGCATTTTTTTAGGTTATAATATATCCGATTATTATTTGTATAAGGGTTGGGCCGACCACAAAAAATGGGCATATATTGTGCTTTGATAAAAAGTACCCGGATGACAGTACAGTAAATTGTCAATATCTCATGGTTTATGGTAAGCGATCGTGTAAAAACGTGAATACGCTCAACCCTTACAAAGGACAAATAGGTGTTTCTCTGCGTGTTAAATGTGCAAGTAAATACAAAAGCATTAGGATGTAATTGTAAAAATCGAATTACTGTAGGTTTCAAACAATTAAGAATAATAAAATTGAATGACGTTGGGACAAATGAGTAAATCACACGTGCTTAAAGAATATTTCACTTGTCGTGCCAACTTGTGAAATATGCTCATCAGCTCTTGGATTACACCCCTACAAGTATCCCACTTAAGGCCATTCAATTAAAAACAAAACATTGACTAATTTTAACCCAAATCAGATACATTTTACCCACAATTGTGTAAAGTTTTACACAAATGCAGAGTGTATACGAGTAAGGTGAAAATCAGAATCAAAATCAAAATGTTTTTAGCCGCTGAGAGGAAATCAAAGTTTCAATCATATTTTAGCCAGAAATTTGCTTTGTTTCAAGCTCAATAAATTGTATACAGAGATAGAACATACTTATGTCACAGCCGGTGCCTGTATAACCAGAGGGACAATTGCAAATGTATGCGTTGACGCGATCAACACAGTTTCCTCCGTTCCTGCATGGGAAGCTCTGACACTCATTGATGTCTGCATGAGGATAGAAGATTGGTGGATACTTGATTATAGTTAATATCCAACAATAACATATATCAGAAAGTCGATTGCAGCAAATAAACCAACAAAATATGATTTTCAAATATAAAGGCTTGTCCTTTAATATATAAACTCGATGAAACAAAAGATGATGCAAGTACTTTCAAGAATTCAACTTAAAAGCAATTTCATTATCCTTTCATATTGCCTTTAGAAATTATGTTCGTATTAAGCGACATGTTATTATGATGTTTGCGCATTTTAATAGGTTATGCACAAGGCCATTGACAAAGCCTTGGTTGATTACTTGAAAATTCAAATAGATCATGTCTCACTACATTTTCGTGATCATTTATGAGTTAAACAAGACTTAACTTACTTGTCTGGCAGAAGGCCCCAGCGTAGCCTGGAACACAATTACAGGTCACACTTACACTACCGACAATACAGGTACCTCCGTTCTGACAAGGACTAGGGTTGCAACTTGGTGTTTCTGAAAGCAACAAAATGGATTCAGGGTGAGATGGCTACGCAATCAGAGACAACAAATTACAATAATCAATATACGAAGGAAATTGGGATTTTGGGGTGGTGTTGGGGGAGATATTACATCGTTCCTCTAACACAATAGTATTTCCATTCCATCGGTACAATTTCATTAATGCGCTTCGTTTCCCAGGTCTAAAATTTAACCTAAAAGCTATCGCTCATGCCACTTTAGGTGTAAATGGAACACTAACATGTTTGAAGTATACAGTAACCCCAGTCATTGGGTTCCATTATGACTATGCTAAAAGTAAGTGAATTTTATAAAATTTGTTGACCTTCCAGTAATAAATTTCAAGATTTAACATAGCACAAGTGTCAGAAATACAGATTTATTTTTTTGTTTTACAATAGACAACATATTTTCATTTGTTTTAAAGTCAGATGTTTAAAATGTCTATAAGGGATAAACTCCGTCACAAACTTACGATTTTCACAAAAGTCTCCAGTGAACCCAGTTTGACACAAGCATCTAAAACCCGGCTGCTGTGTGATTGGTGCACATGTCCCTCCATTCTGGCATATATTGGTGAACAAGTCGCACTGGGCTGCATAATAAGAAAGAAAGATATCTTTAATAGTGAATAGGTGGGAGCACAGTGTTATATTGGTGAAGGCTCTTGGCTCTCATAGAAAGGTCCCAGGTTTGGTCCTTACACATGAATAAATAATAATAATAATAATCTGGTCTTATTATCCCAGGGGAGCCACACCAATATTAATGCTGCTCTTTCCTGTGGACCCTGCAAGACTATTACCCCAGCAATTGACAGGTATCAATTTACTGGGTGAAGAGTGGCAAATGTGGATTAATGTCTAACCAAAGGACGTTAGTGCCGGGCTGGGATTTGATCCCTCAACCCTTGGATTTAGAAGCAAGTGAATGAACCACTATAACACGACACATCCACCTTTCTCCCATATTCGTCGCTCTCAACACACATTTATTTTAATCGGTATCTGGCAATTCCTGGGTAATAATAATTGCAGGTCCCATATGAAGAGGAGTATTGATATTGGTGTGGCTATCACTGGTAAATACGACCAAAATTATTATATAATTATTACAAACATGTAACCATTAATATCTAACACATCATCTTACTGGACCCCTCAGTAGAACAGCTGTGCTGCACTGGCACAGCTGAGCAGGGCTATCCATCCAATGTTATTTTCTCATGTTGTCATGTAAGTTGTTATTTATATGTTTTTATATTTGGTAAATCAAATCAAATCAAATCAAATCATGCATGTCAAGATGGAGTCTATGGCCTATATAATGAATTGGGGGCCAGGTTATGTAACTCAATACATCTTTAAATTGTTTCCTCAATGAAATTTTCATACGTCAAGTTTCAGGCTACGTTAAGTGTGATTAATGTCAATATAAAATATAGCAAATCTCAAGGAAGCGATGCATTCGTAAAGAAACCATTCATGCAACTTACTCAATTCACAGTTCACTCCAGATCGGCCTATTGGACATGCACAATCGTATCGGTTTGGTCCATTGTTACATGTTCCTCCGGCTTGGCAAGGCTGGCTCAAACATTCGTTAATATCTGTTTGGAAATTATTTTAATACACCATTAGAATCAAACAGTTCGGCAGAGGGTGTTTTTTGTATCGTATGAATAAACAAAATGTATGCACAGTTTCCATATCTGTGAATGGAGTAATATATGTACACCATCGAAAGATTATAGCATTGTCTTTGGAATATTATATAGGGAAATACATGTTATTTGGCAGCTTTAATGATTCTGATCAAGATTATGACATGATAAAAGAAAACTTACAATATTTACATTAAATATAAAGCAAAACAAAATCAAGAAGTATTTTACATCCACCTGCTTAATACACTTTTAATCTAAACTTGTTATAATTACACCTGAATTCCGTATTTTGGGAAAATTTACTTGGTGATGTTTTTCTCTTTTTTAATTAGAATAGATTGAACGTCAAAGCGTAATATTTATCTCACCTTGGCAATTCGTATTTCGATCAAAGCCGGGAAGGCAAAGACAGAAAAATGATGTACCAGCATCAGTACAAGTTCCACCATTCAAACATGTAGTTGGGGTACACAAAGCTACAGTGTAAAGTAGATAATTAATAGAGTAAACAATAAATTCAAGAATTGATCATTTAAATAAAACATGGATATTTGTCCAGGTAATATCAAGACTTAAGATAATGATAATAACGATAAAGCAAGACTTATATTAAACCCAATTATGTTTAATACCCTGTGATTTATTGAAATATTACACGCAGTATCATTTAAGTATGATGCCCTCCTCTTTTACTAGAGTTCCTAAATAGTGCTTATAACATTTGGTTAAAAATATGTATAGTTTCTTTGACTTACAAACTCTTTTTTTACTTTTAAATTCAAGTGGAGCCTGATTTTGATAAATAACTCACATGGTGTGTTAACTGTGGTGGAACCGAGTTGGAATGTCTGTCCACCGATGGCGCCTTGAACAAAGACGATGTATCCGGTGCCCGGCTGTAGGTTATTGACCGGTATATTGAACTGTCCGTTGGTAGCCTGGTTAGGATTTACTGGGACATTCTGGACGGGGTTACCCTGCTGATCATTGACTTCCAGAGTGTACTGTTGCACATTCCCTCCCGAAACGGCATTGAATATGATGGTTGCCGAAGTCGGGGAGACTGTGCCAGTTCGTACAACAACATTTACAGCTGTAAGAAAACAAGAAAATGTATAATGATGCCCAAAATAACACACCAGGTTGCATTTATTAGCTGTACTTTTCTACATGCAGTCGGTTTGATGAAGCTATGTAATCAAGCATAAATCTTATACTTCTAGTCTGAACAATACAAAAAATTAAGAATAGAAAATGTTTCAATACTACACAATGGAATCAGAACCCCAAATTCATGAAGACATGATAATCGAGTTTTTTAATTTGCTTTGAAGAGGGACAAGAATAGTTAGGTGATTCATACTTAGTACAACAACGTTCATGGCAGACAGAATGATGATCCTCCTTCTCTTTTAAAAGACACAACATTTAATTGTTTAAGAAGGTATTTTCAGCACATGTTTGCTATCAAAGTGCATTTCAATTACATAATTTGTTAACATCTTTTTGGAGAATACTTACGAATCTGACAGGTCAGTCCGGTGAATTGTGGGGTGCAGGCACATCGGAACATGTTGATGAAAGGCTGTTGGCATGTCCCTCCATTTCCACATGGGCCACTGATGCATTCATTGGTATCTACAAGTTTTCAAGTTCAAAATTTATTTCCACGTTTTATAAAAAAAAGCAATACATAAGATAAATGTCTGAAACAGGACACATTATTAATTTTCCAATCAATGCACGACAAGGGAAACATTACAATTAGTGTAATTAATTGTTTTCATTTGTTATTGTAAGTCATATGATTCACGGAACCTTCTTTTCAACAAATATATATTATAACAATATTTCCATGTGGTAATGTAGATTGTTTTCAAAGATGTGAATATCATGACCTAACAAATTAACGGAAAGAATATTACATAATTGTTCACAAATAAAATAATTGGTTTTACTTATGAAATATGTATTCATAAACATGTAACACAATTGTTCATATATGTAGGCCTATGTGTATGGTATATGACAATACAGAGTGCTATTGATAATTTTTATATCATGGCGATTATTCATTTTAGACAAGCAATAACATTACCATCTGAAAATATGAAAAATACAACATCAAGACATTTTGAAGGGGAAAGAGAAAATGAAAGCAAATTAGATAAACCATTCATCCCTACCTGATTGACAATTTTGTCCGGTGTAGCCTGGTAAGCAGTTACATACGTACCCAGAGGCTGAATTCGGGTTGTTCAGACACGATCCTCCATTGAGACAGGGCGAAATGTCACACACATCTAGGAAGAAGAAATAAAGAGAAAACAACAAATGCCATTTTCGGTTTGGTATAATTTGCCATGCTAATGTAATGTGCGTAGGGTTTTATCTAGTCACATTTCGTCCATGAAGGGTAAATGAATAACTTTTAGAATACATATACCTTTCGTCATTTATCCAGTTCTCCGACCTTTGTTCTTGTGACAATTTCTCCAGGCTTTATTCATCAAAAGTATAAACTTAGTGTAAGGGTTGCAACTGGGTTTTACTATTGGTTTAGGAGAAGGGTTATGGCTAGGTATATAGTATTAGGCTAAGGGTTAAAATGAGGAATTCATTTAGTGCAGTAAATGATCCGGAGAAATTTCGCAGGAGCATGCATCGTGGAAATCATTGGTCATTAACGATTCATCAGCTGATACAGCTATTGATTATGTAATGCCAAACGTTTGTTAAGCTAATGGTAGTAACCTCCTATTTCCTGGGAAATATTTTCAAAGCATTAAGTTTTTGCATGTTTTATGTGTTCTAAATACTTGTGTTATTCACAACGTTTTAAAGGGACACTCACTTGGCGTCTGAGTGTTGGCACGACCAAGATTCAAAGGTCCCTCAGGAGTCTGGCCAGTCACTACCACCTGGTAGTTGGTGTTGGGCTGGACACCATTGAAGGTATAACGATAGGTGCCGTCCGCTTGGAGCTGGTTCGGGCCTATGGTACCAGATTGGACGGGCTGTCCCACAATATCTAACAATGTCACATCATATGAGATGTACGTCCCGGTGGGCCGGTTGTAGTTAATGAGCAAGGTAGTAGGAGTTTGTGCGTTGACATTGATTGGGATTGACCGAGCTGTTGGAATATCCAATCGTAAGAAAATCATTAGCGTTAACAAAATAAAATACTGCCTTTTATTGCAGGAATTCTATAATGTTGATAAAAGATAATGTTAAATTGGGCCATTTTAAGAAATGTAAGGGAAAACTAGGTTCAACTCAAAGCTACACATATACACTGAGGTGATTTACTCAAAAGGCAACTCAAAACTACATATATACACTGAGGTGATTTACTCAAAAGGCCAAATATTTTGTATGATATGTACAAACCCCCAAACAATTATAATCCCATTTGTACTAAATACCACAATAACTGCTAATACTGATATTAATGGATGTGTTTCATATTTAAAACCATAATCACTTCTTGTTATTATTGTTGTTATGATTATTCATTATCATTGTCTTTAACATTATCGATATTATATGAAGCTAACTAAATTGAGTATAAAAAAAGGAAAATAAATAAGGTTGAACAACTTACGGTATGTACATATTCTGCCTTGCCAACTAACCGCACATGAGCATATAAATGATGTTACAGCATTCAGGCAAGTGCCTCCATTTTGACAAGGGTTGCTACTACATGGGTTTGCTTCTGTGATAGAACATGATAAAAATATTTTGAAAAATCATAGGAAACGATAAATGTTATGTAAATTCAAATTATCTGTTTTTCTTAACAACTCCTATCACGCATTGATTATTCAATTATTTATTTATTTATTCATATTTTTTAATTTGACAGGGTAGCATTGTCAGTTACAAAATTGCCTTCCACATTGGCCCTGTTAGCCCAGATAATATGATGAAAGATTGAAACTATAGACAAATTCATTGCTACGTTATATATACATGCACAAAATAATGATTTAAGGCAAATTAAGAATTAGTTAAATCATAACTGATTTTATTATTTACTATATAAATCTATGTATCTACCTATTATTGCTTAGTCCTCCAGACAAAGCAGTCATCGAAAATAAAAAGTCACAGTTGTGCATACCCCACCCCGATATACCCTTCAGTCACGCGCACTCTACGTCCGCATACAAACTTCCTCTCTCACGCAGTCCCAGAGACAGACCAGGGACATGTTGTAAACAAGGAGAGGGGCCGGAGGGAGGACATAGGTAGATACATAGATTTATATAGTAAATAATAAAATCAGTTATGATTTAACTAATTTACCACAATAAATCATATGTATCTACCTATTATTGCTTAGACCAACACAGATGAAAGCGGGAGGCATGTCCCAAACAAAAGGGTTAACGGGAACTAACGAAGAAGAAGCCGCCAGCAAGGAGGTAGTAGCGAAACGTTCCTCACTTGCCGGAATATCTTTGAGATAACATGAAATAAAGGTATTTGGCGACAACCAAAAGGCAGCCTTCATAATATCATGAAGGGCGACACCATGAAACAAAGCCCAGGAGGTACTAATACCCTGGTGTCATGCGCCCGAGGAGGCACACCTTCCGAGAGAGCCTCAGGACCTGCGGCCTGAACCGCCTCAATGATCCATCTAGAGATGGACTCCTTAGACGCAGGAGA
This sequence comes from Mesocentrotus franciscanus, assembly GCA_037976565.1. Classification (NCBI taxonomy): domain Eukaryota; kingdom Metazoa; phylum Echinodermata; class Echinoidea; order Camarodonta; family Strongylocentrotidae; genus Mesocentrotus; species Mesocentrotus franciscanus. The sequence goes on from CP137673.1 coordinate 25,644,975, forward strand.
GAAGGGTTCCCGTAATCAGGAATAACTGCTCATTCTTCCGAACACCTTTAGTCTTGTCCAAATACCACTTCAGAGCCCTAACCGGACACCAGACTTTGTCTTCCTCGACTGAGGAGACACTGGACAAAGGACAAAGGAAAATCTCCACTGGACCCGATGAGACAGTTTGATTCTTTGCTAGGAAAGAAGGCTTGGGAATAAGTCTCACACCCTTTCTCTCCCAGCGAATGTGGCCCGGAGAAAGGCAAAGGGCGTGAAGCGTGCCTCTCCTCTGCCCGGACGCAATCGCAATTAAAAACAAAGTCTTGATTGTGAGACAGTGCAGAGAAGCCTTGGCAAGGGGTTCAAAAGGAGGCTTAGATAAAGCATCCAAAACCTTGGGCAGACTCCAGGGAGGAGTCAGCTTCTGTTGGGGCGGTCTCTCCAGAAAGAAGGACCGCAACAACATTGCCAGTCGAGGGGAGTTAGACACACTCGAGCCATCTGGGAAACCTGCATGGATAGCAGCGATGGCCGAACGATACCCACGCAACGTGGACAGAGATCTACCCTTGTCAAATAAAGAGATAAGAAAATCGGCTATGACACCAATAGACGCCATCCTGGGTACCACGTCAAGCCCCTCACACCACTGGTGGAAGGCCTCTAACCGAGAGTTATACAACACTCGTCGAAACTCGGCGGCTCCTGGTCAAAAACTGAGAGGCTCTTTCCGAGAGGCCCTCAGCTCTTGCAACCTCCCCGATAACGGCCAAGCGGTCAAATGGAGGACCGCTGGCCGCGGATGAAGTATCCCTGAGAGAGGCTGAGTCACCAAGTCCTCCTTCAGCGGAAGACAAAGCGGTTGACCCGCTAACAAATCCAGGAGGTCCGGAAACCACGACCTCCTCGGCCAACGAGGGGCGATCAATAGAACCCAAGCCCTGTCCGATCTGATTTTCCTCAAGACCTGAGGAATCAAACCGAATGGGGGAAACGCATAACCCCAGAGAGACCCCCAATGGAACGAGAAGGCGTCCAGCGCCCAAGCCTCCGGGTCTCGACTGAGAACAATACATCGGAAGCCGATGATTGAACGGGATGCGAACAGGTCGATCTCCAAAGGAGACCAGACCGAGAGGAGAAGGTCGAACACTTGCCGATGGAGGGCCCACTCCGAAGGGAGGCACCTCCTCTGGACAGGAAATCTGCTACCAGATTGTCCTGGCCAGGAATGAAGGATGCTACAGGCGTGATCTCCACCGATCGACACCACCGCCACAGACGAGCAGCTAAGTCGTCCAGGCTGGACGACCTCGTGCCGCCCTGCCGATTTATGTAGGAGGCCACAGTTGTATTGTCCGTGAGCAGTAGAACCGTGCGACCAAACAACAACTGTCTGAAATGGTGAAGCGAACGCCGCCATCATTTCCAAAACATTGATGTGCGGAAGGACGGAAAATCCCAAGTCCCCGACACCATGTTGCCCAAACAGTGACCCCCACCCCAGGTGGGAGGCGTCCGTCGACAGAGAGATCGAAGGCAGGGGCACGCGAAAGGGCTTGCCCGAGTCAAGAAAGCGCCGTCCAACCAAGGGGCCAACAGAAGCTGTCTGTAGAACCTCAGAAGATGCCTTTGAAAGGGCCTCATGAGAAGCCGAGCATCCTGAAAAACATCGACCAGGCTGGCCAAAAAACCCAGCCACTGGAGCCACTGCTTGGCCGGCACTCTGCGGGCACGCCGCAGGGACCGGGCCGCCTTGGTAATGGACCGAACTCTGTCCCCACTGGGACGGGCCAACTGCGCCGGCAAATCCAACTCCGCACCCAGGTAAACCAACCTGCGGGCGGGAACCAACTCGATTTGTCCCAGTTCACCAGGAACCCTAGTCCCTGTGTGACCTGCAGTAGAAGACTCAACTGCTCCCGAAGGCGAGACTCTGAACTTGCCACCAGGAGCCAATCGTCCAAATAAGCAAACAGCCTGAGCCCTTGCTTTCGAAGAAAGGCCGTGAGGGCCGAAACCACTCGGGTAAAAACCCGAGGTGCTGGCCTCAGGCCGAAAGGGAGGGCCTTGAATCTGTAGGTCTCTCCTCGAAAGGCGAACCCCAGAAGATCCCTTGAAAGTGGATGGATGGGAATATGGAAGTAGGCATCCTTGAGGTCCAAGGAAACCGCTAAATCCTCCGGACCTAATGAAGGGAGGATAGTAGCCAGATGTTCCATGCGAAAATGCATGGGAGCTATGTGCAGGTTGATCCTTATCATGTTGAGGATCATCCTCAACTTCCCCGAGCGCTTGGGGATGACAAAAACCGGAGAGAGACTCAGACCAGGGTGGTCCGAGACTCTCTCTATGGCGCCCTTCTCCAGCAACATGAGAATCTCGTTCGAGATGTGTTGCTGGAAAGGGGCGGACAACGGAGGCGGACGAACTCGAATGGCGCCGTTCGGAAGGGGCTCTACCAGCTCTATGTAGAAGCCCTCTCGCACGACTGAGAGCACGACAGTGTCTTCGGTGATAGCTTCCCAAGAGGAAGGAACTCCGGAGTCGTCCGCCGACCCGGTCTACAAGCCTCGGGGCGAACCTTCAAAAGTGCCGCTTGGATGGAGGGAAGGACTTGGCCGAAGACTTGGACCACTCCAACCTCTAGACGAACCCTGCCACGGCCCGAACGGGCCTGGGGGTAAATGGGGCCCGAGCTGGGGCCGGAGCCCGACGAGGATCTGAAAGGGAGGCCGAAGAGGAGCCTGAGAAGGAGTAAAATGACGTGAACCCACGCCAGTCGACCTAGACGGAGGTCTTGAACGACCCCTGGTTAAAGGTTGCGGCGGAAATGCCGCGCCAAATCAGCGGCCTGTTTACGCCTATCAATCTCCTTCTGCAGCATAGCTGTGAACTGACCACCACAAAGGAACTGTTCCGACGAAGGAATGCCTTCACACAAAGAAGGAATATCCCGCTCCAACACCCCAGCTCCGACAGCGCCAGCTGACGGCGCTGAGAGGTCACCGCGATAGAAGTGCAAGAAATTGACGACCACAAGAGGCCCGACAGTAACAAAAGGATATTCTGAAGTACTAACAAATCATCCGCCGAAATTCCCAATTCGTCAGCTCTTGCCAAGAGACTGACCAGAGAACCCATATAGGCAGAGAGCCGAAGGAAATCCCCGTCAGAGATGAAATCACCTCCAGGGGCTTATCTCGATCCTTGTACGACTTCTTCTTGAGATTAACTCCCAAACGAAGCGCTACATTAACAAGATCAGGCGAAAGTTTCTTCGCAACAAAAAGTTGCGAGTAACCTCCGTAATGAAGGAAAAAGCAGAGCTTTGAGATCTCACATCCCGAGAAACCCCGATAGGGTCAGCTGCAATCCTATCAAATTCAGTCTTGAATTCCTCAGGCAGGGAATAGAATCCTGAGATGAACGCTGTTTAAACAGCGAAGACGGAACACCAGCCCCAGTGCTGGGACGAGAAAAAGTATCAGGCAGATACTTTTCTAACAAAGCCCTCGCATCGGAGCCCAAACTCGAAAATTGTACCGGTGCTGAGTCCAGCTGCGAATCCTCCGAGACAATGGAGACAGAATCCCAATCACACTGACGATCCATAGTGACCGAATCATACGGCTGAGGTAAAACCCCCACCGAGGCCAACGACTCCTCGCCCGGCGGAGCGCCGAGAGCAGCAGGCGCCGGGAGACAAAACCCTGTCGAGAGACGACAGTACGAGGTAACGATTCTGACGCCAAAACAGCGGCAGCCGAAAATTCAGAACAAGAATCCGAATCAGAAGACAAAGAGGCGGGCTCCGCGACCACACTAGCCGGGGCACGGGGGACGGTAGGTACCGAACCCGCTGACATACCAGGTGACGAAATTGACGCCAAAGTATGTGCACCCGTCGACACAGCTGAGGAGCTCAGCTGATTGAACATTTGTTCCATGAGAACTCTGAGCTCTGCCTGCGCAGAACTCGAAAAGGAAGACACAGGCGTCGATTCCTTTGTCTTCTTTGTCTTCTTTGTTTGCGATCCAGCCGAGGCAAGGACGCTCACACTCTTCCGTTTCTTCCCCGTCGCAACGGGGAGGAAGGAGGCTTCTTGGCCCTGCTAGCTCTCTTCCGCTTAGCACCAATGCCAGATAAACTCAGGCCGTCTCGCCTCACTGATTCTAAAGAAACGTGAGCGAGATCTGCACGGTCAGTGTGACCGGGGCTCTCACGCTGAAATGCTCCCTGAGAAGCTACAGCGAAACCACTACGGAGAGTGAGACCGAGGCCTGCTCGCTGCAAAGTTTCGTGAGAAACACCAGCGAGGTGTGACCAGGGCCTGCTCGCTTCAAAGCGAGGAGTGACCGGGGCCTGCTCGCTTCAGTGCTTCGTGAGAAGCCTCAGCGAGCTCGAGACCTTGGCGTTCCACTGGCGTGATTATTATCAGGCACCCCAAATGTGGACGCAGGAATACTGCCGAAATGAATCGAGTGCGTAAACCGGGTCTCCTTCATGCTTGAATGCATGGCTCGTGCTTTGCACGGCTGTTGCCTCGCAACAGAGCCCCGGGCCGTGAAGCCCGGGGCCTCTACCGGACGGACAGACCCACGAGGGGGAAAGCCACCAGTAGGAGTCTCTATATTCTAGCTGAGCTGAATTTATAGACCTCGACATACAGGCGCCGGAGCACAGCCCGCTGGCTGGCCCGGACGCGGTATCCGTCGGTAACTTACTACAGGGCAAAACTCCCGAAACACTCGGCAAAAATACCCAGTGCGTGGAGTAACCTGCCCCGAGCCTGTACTCGGGTGCCCTTACCCCTACCTGCCGCACCAAACTCACTCGCTAGTGAGGCGGTACCGACAACCGAAACTGGGGGAGTGAATCCACTCCAAATCCAGACTCCTTGTCCATTAGAAACCTGTGGATAAGACAAAACAAACTTTCCAAGGAAAGCGATAACAACAAAGAAAAGCAACAGTTACTACAACCAAACAATCGACGAACTAAACAAGCGTCGACTAAAACACGCAACAAACAGCGTCGCTTCAAAACAGTTTAATTAAACTCTTAAACAAAGCTAAACAAACAGTCCTAGCGTAGCTAAACAAAAGAGCTACGAACGAAGAACGCTAAACTAAGCGTCAACAAAGGGCTAAGAAAGGAAGAACGCTTATCTTAGCGTCAACAAAGGAAATTAACACACAGCGCGCTCAACCATAGAGCCGCACCGTAAACTATACTAGAGGTATGCACAAAGAAATCCCTTAACAAAAACACTAAGTGAAAAAGCCCCGGTACACAAATTACTGTGTCCGGGACTGAACTCAAAAGGGAAGTTCGGTCGGCAAAAGTGAACACTAATTACTGCCAAAATAAAGTGACTTAGGGTTAAAAACCGAACCAAAATGTATAAAAACAAATTGGAACTGGAAATGACAGAAAGAAAGCACTCCAAAACGCTGCGAGGAGCAAAAACTCCAAATTTAGCGCTAGAGACTTATCTGTACTCCTTAACGAATGACTGCGAAAAAGAGAGAGGAAGTTTGTATGCGGACGTAGAGTGCGCGTGACTGAAGGGTATATCGGGGTGGGGTATGCACAACTGTGACTTTTTATTTTCGATGACTGCTTTGTCTGGAGGACTAAGCAATAATAGGTAGATACATATGATTTATTGTGGTAAATAATCTATCTTGAAATAATAAACCACTTACGAATCGCGCAATTTGGTTGTTGAAAATTCGGAAGACAGGTACATGTATATCCCAAAGCAGTTCCAGATGCTTCCGAACATGATCCTCCATTCAAACATGGTCCTGAATCGCACACACCTGTCAAGGATAAGAACATGTCAAAGTGATATCATTCTATTAATGGTCACCGATGTTGACAAAAGTGAAATACAGCATTTTGGAGGGATGAATTATTTCTTGCATATAAGTCATTATAGCAGCACAATGCATGACTTTGGAACAATAATCTTTATAGACTAAAATGGCTTGAAAATTTTCTAGTTCATTTAATTAGATTTTATTGCTACCTTCTTTATAATTATTGTTAAAAAAAAGTATTTTGAACAACTTGATTTACAAACACGATATCTATATGTACTTATAAATCAATACCTGAAAAACCCATGCTGGCTATTTACAAGTATTATTTAATAAAACAGTAATTCCCACATCGCAAATCATGCTGCTTGATGTCCTTGCAGCAATCATAATTTACTGCTATTGAGTGATGGAAAATTTGGAAATATTAAGGTAGCTTTAATAGTCAATTGGATTGGCATGAAACACTCGTCCGGAAAGCAAACTCCATAATAATGATTTTTGTTAATTTAATGAGAATTGTTGGCATATCTGAATTTAAGTTTAGCTAAATTAAGCATCCTCAAGATGGTATATGTATTTAGCAGCTCCAAATTCTAATGACTTACGTGTTATAAATAACTAATTTTCAATAATCATGCAGTTTGCGTTCCGGACGAGTCTTGCTGCACTGTTATTTGCTTCAGTTAGCTTCAACTGGTTTAACTTGTAAAGGTGGACTGACTTACACTTACTAACATTATGCATATCCACAATTATCCTCAATAGTATCATGATTCTTTGAAGTGATTTACAGCTTTGATTAACAAACAGTATTAACGGTATAATCATACCTGGTGGACTACGCATCATCGTATCCAGGGGAAAGTCCCTTCCGGTGTTCGAACCTGTAAATCTATCGTGTAGGTGAGGTCTGGGTCTAGTCCTGGGATGTCTGCCCTGACCCGTCCATTCTGCACATCAGCCTCCGTGAAAGACCGCATGGCAATGATGGTCCCGTCTGGTGCTGTGATGATGACATCATACACAGCACCAGGTTCGTTGTCGACGGGGTCGAATTCGACACGTAGCGTCCTCGGGATGTTACTCGTCTCCGTTATCTGGATCAGACGTGCTGGAGATTTGAATCGAAGACAAACAATCAATAAGGAAAAAGTAGTAAGGAAAAGATTATATGACATCTGAAACTGCTGCTCATGAGCATGAGCTTTTAATCAATTAGAAAATGTTTAAGAAAATATTTTATGATTTCTGCATCAACAGTGCTGTTCATTTGTGAAGGGAATTGGATTGAGTACAAACAATCAATAAGAAATAATGTTATGACCAATCAATAGATAAAAACTAGTTGGAATAATATTTCATGTTTCATTTTCTGCTTCTTACTGAAAAAGTGGTGAGATAAGTCAATGCTAATACACTTAATGTATAATCAATAGTCAGTATGATCTAGATTGATTTTTTAGTATAAAGTACCTTGTTTTAATTTTCTGACGTTTATAACCATGACAATAAAATTAATATCAATAAATCAATTTGCACGAAAACATAAAGTCAATAATATTACTATCTATTTCAAATTTTGTTTGGATTCATCATAATGTGTATGAACTATTTTAATATGTAAATTTTCACCATCAGTTGATAACATGCAGGTAGTCATAACGAAGTATATATTTATATACATATATTTTGGATAACGGTAATAATACATACGTATTGAACACACGATGCCCTGGAAGAAAGCAGTGCACTGGCATCTAAATCCGTTTACTAAATCTGTACAGGTACCCCCATTCCGACAAGGAAAACTGGCACACTCGTTGATGTCTATAAAAAAGGGGGAATCATAATAGTTTCATATAATTAGCTTCGATACTCAGTGAGAACATCGGTAGTCCTTATGCAGAAGTAAAATCTCAATAAATGGGTGTATTTTTTCGTATGTTTCATGTACAATTCATAAAATACTTTGGTCAAATTGCTCTTTCAAGATTTTGAAATAACAAATCACAATAGTGACATACATTTATGTAATGTACGCCTGAGGTGATTCTTATCTATTTTGTTCCATTATGATACTTCATAATCACACATTATATTAATAGTAAATGTTTAGAACTTATTGATTCCAACAAAGCCATATGGATTACATGTACATAAAAGCCACATCCGCAACCAATCCTCACCCTCATTTTCATAAACATAATTCCATATCTCCTCTTTGGCTTTCTAATCCAGATATTGTGGTCTAGTGGTTAAGTCATAAAGATGTAGATCCCAAGGTACCGGGTTCAAATCCCGGCCCGGCACTAATGTCATTTGGCAAGATTATATGTGCCACTCTCCACCCAGGGTAAATGGGTACTTGATATTCTTAATCGCGAGTTACTTTGGCAGCTCAGATATTAACTGGGGTAATAATGTCAAAGTACCACGAGCACTTCAGCGTGACGGATATGAGCGCTACTAAAGGAGTCAATACTTTTCAATAAAATTGCGTATAAGGAGAGGAGAGAAAGGGAAAGTCAGGGACAGAGTGAGAGAGAGAGTACACCTGGATATATAAGCATCATTGCTGATTTGAGCATGAATGTAAAAAGTTATAATACATACTATTTTGACAAATCTGTCCATTAAATCCTGGAGGACAGTTGCAGTTGAAAGAGTTGATTCCATCTACACAAGTTCCTCCATTCACACAAGGACTGGGAGTGCATTCGTTGTTGTCTTATAAGAAAAATAGAAGAAAACCAATTTTATCAGCACACAATAATTCACAAATAAATTTCTAGATTAAAAGGAATACCTGTTTAAGAAAAATCGACTAAAAACATAAACTTCACGTCATAACAGACACACCCTTTTTATCAATATCGTATGGAAATCTTGTTTAAGGGCTACGGTTACATATCACGGTAAAAATCCGCATGCAATAAAGGATGATTATTTATTAATAATTACAGGATATATATTAAAAGGCAAATTTTAAGCTACTGTATGATTGAAGGTTTAATTGAAAACGTTACACCTTCACACACTCTTTAAAAAGAGTTGGTTAATAGTTTACCCTTGTTGGTTAAGAAAGGGAACATTCGCGTGTGTTGAGTGAAATTCAACCCAATATTGAGCTAAATGTACGCAAAATTTGGTTAAATTTACTCAATAATGGGTAAGCTATTCCCCATCATAGATGCATGTCACTTTTACCCAATACGGTTAAAATTTTACCCAACTTTTTTTAAGAGACATTCAACATGAAAAATGTGCACAATGAAATGAAGCTCTGCACTTTTAAAATTAATATGAGAGAGTACAGATAGAGTAAAAAGTAAACACTTACTAGTGCCACACAGATTTCCAGAAAAGCCAGGAGGGCACAGGCATCTAAATATTCCATTGATATTGATACAAGTTGCGGTTCCGGAACATGGCCCACTCGCACAAAAATCAATTGCTGGATGCAAAGGAAGGAACATAATAGTTATGATGTGTAAGTGCTTATGCTGATTCAGTTACAATTATCTATTTCACAATTGCTAAACAAGAAGCCATCATGATCATCATCAATTGTGCATATATGTCCATAAGAGATCCCCCTTTAAAAGACGATAAATGAGTCAGAACATGGGAAGAGTAATATTATTACACAGACAAGAGGAAATATGTAGGGCAGTTGTGTTTTTTTTAGCTTACTAAACTCTGTTTTTATTGTTTTTCGTTTCTGAGTTTGGAATCAAATTACCACTCCTTGCATGACCTTTTTGAGGCCTGCTGGGGAGACTCTACACGATAAAGGTATAATTCTTGAATGAGTGGATCTGGAAGTTTACAACATGAATGATGTAGAGGTGCCGTAGTCAAGCGATTTAAACACTTGACTAGAGATGCAGATTTCGTGGGTTCGAGCCCCAGCATGGCATTTAATTTCTTAAGCAATGCATTTTATTTACATTGTTTCTCTCCACATAGATGTTAAATGGGTACCCGATAGGAAGCAAAAGTCACTGTTGTTTGCTGCAAAATCGAGCACCTGGCTGGAATGCTCCCCAGGGAGTGGAATATGTGAATACACTGTATGTGGGGAAAGCCTGAATATGATGACTGGAATAATAATATATCTGTAACACACTAATAGAGACGCTGTAGATGTATTAAGCACTATACAAACCCATAATATTAGTAGCAGTATATTATCATCTTTATAATAATTGCTATTATGATTCAATTCTTTACAGGCTGGAGATGACTCACATTCTGCACATGTAGCACCTTGGAATCCAGATGCGCAGCTACACATAAACCGATTGACACCATCTACACATGTAGCCCCATTAAGACAAGGGTTACTGTTACACTCAAGGGCATCTGAATAGAAGACAATGAAAAGACAATAGAAAAACAAGAAATAAATAAAGTCAGTTTGTAAATTTTTTTTTTAATAAATATTTTGTGAATTTAAACTGAAGAAAAAATTGATTTGGTTGAAATGATTTTAAATCTAATTGAATTAAATTAAATTCATATTAATTGTATTTTGTCCTTCGTTCAATCACACACACCATTCGATATGTCAGTGGTGTATCCAACAAAATAAATTATCTGAATGAATTCGTCAATAAAACAATGTTAAAAATATATTCATACTTAGTTGACAGTTTATTCCTTCAAATCCAGGGGGACAGAGACAGTTGTATCCAGCCGAAATGTCTTGACAGGTTCCTCCATTGAGACAAGGATTGCTGAGGCATTCATTTAAATCTATATGTATGGAAAGTGATATTAGTACCTTAAGTATTTTAAGCTTTATTCGAAGTCCTGGTAATTGAGATAATGGAACTATTGAGGTAAACTACCATATTCCTGTCTGCTTATGATAAAATGTCCAATAATTATGATAGTGAAAGTAGTAATAAAAGTAATAATGATAATAATATTCATTATTATCATTATTATCGTCATCTTCATTACATCAGTATAGTAATAATAATAATTATAATAATACATTTCATTAATAAATAAAGAGTTAAACAACGCATACATCGTACATTTTCAATTGTTGTAAATCCATTTATTTTCTTATATCATTCCACGATGTAAAAACGATATATATCCGTGTTTCCATCTGACTACGCCCTTGTAAATTTGCTACTGTGTATTATCTATTTGTGTATTATAATATTTTCTATTGTATATTGTTCATGTGCTCTATGTAATGCCGACAAACTGAATTTCCAAATGGACCAATAAAATTAATCTGAATCTGAATGATCTGAATGAATATACATGAAGATGGCTTTTGGGGACTAGCGAAATGTAAACATATTAACAAACCTTGTTGCTTATATTTTAAAAACCACATAGGCAGATATCCACAGATGGCAGAACTTATTTTGGATGTAGTTTTCTTCTTTATTTTGCTTCTCTTATTAGTTGGCTGTAATACATTTTGCCAAAAAACTTATCTAACAGATCATTCATTTTGTAAGTCTTGTATATTACGATAACATTTGGTTGAAATCTGTGAAGTCCCATTTTCGATTATTAACACAACTCAAGAACAAGATAAGTGTTTATTTCAATTTGTGAAAACTGTCATCATCAAATTGGTCATCTTGAAATGCAAGTCAATCAGTATGCATATATTCTATTAAAAAGATATATCATCCATTACACTACTTAGATTAGTAGATGGGTAATACTACTCACTGTTTTCGCAGTTTTCTCCACCAAAGCCTGGGAGACATATGCACCTATATCTATTGACTTCATCAATACATGTACCACTGTTTTGACATGGTACACTGAGACATTCATTGACATCTGAAGCAAGAAAAGAATGGGAATTTTGTATCATTCCCTTCAGTTTAATAAACCTTTATTTTTTTCTTACAATTAAATTAACATAACATGAAATAAATATTTAAAATGTAGACAGGGAGGTAAATTTGGTAACAGCTCAAGACTCGTGATGGGGTCACCATAACAATACAAGCATACATTTTTTAAAATATAATTTTAATCAACATAAAATAATTAAAAATCAAACAAACAATACTGAACTAAGGATTAAATATGTATAATAATATGTGCCACGAGTTGTATTGTACATAAATAAATAAATACATAATAGCACAAGTAAATAAAGGGAGTGAAGAGCATGTTTAGCAGAATCAGTATAGAGAGATACCCATGCGCATTAGTTGTTTTTCGAATTACATATATGATTGATAATACAGACACAGAATATTCTAAAATTACTTTTGGTCTCCACATATTAATCAGAATACAAATTCAGAATTAAATAACAGCATGATTATGGTACTCTAGCTCCTCTACATAAAAAAACATAGGAACTAATGAGCCTCTGACAGAGATATTTTATTGACTAATTTCATAGCTTTGGCAACAGAAGAACTCTTCTCTTCTAATCATATTGTCTCATTCAATTGTTCTCACTTTGTTCACATCGAATCCCAGAGAAACCTGAGCTGCAAATACACCTGTAAGCAGAATTTTCGTCCACGCACGTTCCAGCATTGAAACAGGGGTTTGACGAACATTCGTTGATATCTGATTAAAGAAACGGTAAACAATGATTTCATTAATATTCAAATTAAATCTTATCTCGTCAGTGTATGATCAAATACAATTAATTCCTTGATATCTAATTTGACAGATTATGTTAAGATAACTATATCATTATTGACATACAGTATCATGAATTGCTAAAAACTGTACATTTTTAAGGCACACACAGATGAAACCTGTGAAAACGCTGAGACTAATTTCCTTTTTTAAACTTTACTTCTGACAAAAGCTTAAACAAAACATCGGATTTAAAATTTGAGTAGAATGCAAACCTCAATACAGTACCGGTATATCTATAGAAAGCCAATTGAAACTTACTGTTTTGGCATCTTGTTCCATCAAATGCAAATGGGCATTGACACTGGAATTGATTGACCTGATCCGTGCAAGTGCCTCCGTTTAGACAGGGATTACTACCACACTCATTAATATCTGAAACAGGAACATACACAGAATGTTGCCCATAAAGTTTGTATACATTTTTTTCAAGAAGTGACTGTGAGAATATGATTTATTCTTCATAGATAAAGTTAATATTTTCTCAGAACTTCCTTGATCGATCTCAACAGTCTTGGAAATTGCTAAATAAGTTCTGAAAAGATTTAAGCTTTATCTCTCAAGAATAAATCATATTGTCCCAATCATTCCGTAAAAAGAAAAGAAAAGTCGTTTTAATTTTGTGACTACATTTACGTACTGTCTATAATAGACATTCCCATTATGATCACAGTAGAAGTGGTTTTTACGGCTGCCAGAAACGTCAGGGAGCAACTGAAAGTACTTCAACTATTTTATTTAAAACATCACTAAAACAAACTTCAGTAGATTTATTTACAAAGTCTGCAATGCAATATGCAATACAATGTGGCAAAGAAATGTATCGTCTGTATTAAGAGCAATGATGAAAAATAGTTTTCATAGTTTGTCAATAAAATTACACGGAGAAAAAACCTTCATGTACATTAGATCGGTGACTAAGTTTACTTACTGTTTTCACACTGAGTTCCAGTAAAGCCGGGAAGACAGGGGCAGATGTATCCGTCCAGAGTGTTGATACAACTTGCTCCATTTATACAGGGTAGGCTTATACAAGAATCTACCTCTGTGGATTGGATACAGTTAAAAAGTAAAGGATAAGTTTCATATCTGTACATACATACGTTTATATAACAAATGAGAGAATAAATCAATAGTAAAGCAATACATTGAACAAGAGTAATGAGAACAATCCTTCATTTCATGAGAAAGGTTGACATTTGTTCCCGAACCACTTTAATGCTATTAGTTTACTATTCTTTGTGTACTACAGTGTAACCTGCTTTAGCGACCACCAGTACCACCTGGCTATAAAGACCACTTGCTTTCCTATCGACACCTGTACTAAAGCAACCTGTCTATGGAGACAATTGCCTATAAAGACCGCATTACATGTTTCACTGTATAATGATGTTTGAATGTCTGTTAAAAGAGAATCGCATATTTCTGTATGGAGGTCAAAATTGTCAACGATATTTCTTTGTTGGATGTGATATTTCAATACATTTTTAATGAAATGATACAGAATTTAATTCAATTTTAAAGCCACCTAACCATGCAGACTGTCCGCGATTAATATAGGTGTCTATACGTACGTGTTTCACATCGCAGGCCGTTGAATTGACTGGGACATGAGCAGACGAATCTGTTCACTGCGTCCGTGCAGGCCCCTCCATTCAGGCAGGGATTGCTAGCACACTCGTTGTTTTCTGGGAATAATGGACAGATGAAATGATATCATGATTTGACAAGGTGTTGGATCCAGATTACTAGACATTTTAAGCGTGGGCGTGCATATGTTTGTATCAATCTCTCTCTCTCTCTCTCTCTCTTAATGGTTACACTATCTCGCAGAGTGCTTGTGTAAAGTCACTTCTCTGCTGCTGAATATGAGTGAGGGAGCCAACAAAAATATTTCCCAAGTCTTTTAATAGTTATTGATACTTCTACAGATATGTTTCCTTGTAATCAGTGGAACTCCAGGTATTGTGACTCATTGACTCTCAGTATCATTACTCCAATTCAGGGGAATGTCATTTTCTTTCCTTTTTTCAGCGTTCACTTACCAGTTTCACAGTTGGTGCCTTGGAAGCCTGGAACACACTGACAAAAATACACTCCAATACTATTGAAACACGTTCCTCCACTCTGACAAGGATTACTAATGCAAGCATCAGTTCCTGGTAGAAAGAAGAGATAAAACAGCTTAATGTTAACAATACTAAATCCTTTCTTGTTGGTTGAATGAATGTAGGCTTACTGATTTCCCTATCCCCATTCAGATTTGTACTCTTGATAGAAAAGATTTGAAAATTGTCTAAAACTACAGCTTTAAAACACATGTTATGAAGGGAAAATGCAGCTCTGTTTGAAACTTACTTCTTTCGCAGTTGGTTCCCTCAAAGCCCGGTGGACACATGCAGGTGTATCCATTCGTATTGTCCAAACATGTCCCTCCATTTATGCATGGCTGACTGGAGCATTCGTTAATATCTTTGAAAGAAAAAAGCATAGCTCGTCCTAAAATATACACCTTTCACTTATGACACATTTACATCTTATCAAGTATAATCTTCCTTGCATTATTAGCGACGACCTTACGTACTAACACTCCAATGTTTTAGATATGTATTCATGCAGAGGGGTTTTGCATATTAACATGTAGCCTAGAGCATATTGGGATGTTGGAACGTAGAGGAGTTGAAAGACAGAAACAAAATTGTATTCATTGTTGACATAAAATCGCATAGATGTAAATTATTATGTGCAATGCTGCAAGCAATAACTCTTTATTTCTAATTTCATTTTTTTGTTCCTTGTAAATTTTTACGAATGTTTGCTATTCTTTTATTTAATTTTGAAAATGCAACTATGTAAATTTTGTATGTATTAATCTTTGGAGTTTGTTTACAAGGATATTTTATCAATAAACTGAAATTTGAATCTGAAAAGGAAAAAACAACAGACAAATACAACAAAACAGGTACCTTTAGAATTTTCTAAAACATTGGATTTTCACATATCATTAACACTGAACGAAGACCCTATGCATAAAGTAATGCTAAATATCTAATCCAAAACAAAATGTTGTCTTCTACTTCTTATTCAAGTATGCTGATTTATATTGTCTTTTGTCACAACGCTATCTTTGCATTATTATTTCATGTTCACATGTTTATTATGGTACTTCTCTCTAAATATGAAATTAAAACAATGGAGCATAATAACTTACTTGTTTCACATCGCGTGCCTTGGAATCCGGGTGCACATTGGCATATGAATATACTTATTGCATTTATACACGTGGCACCGTTGAGGCAAGGTCCACTGTTGCAAACATCCACCTCTATATCAAATATTAATCATAACAAAACAAAATGTGAACGTCTGTCATTGGAAAGGGGAAGGAACTAGCAAATTTTATGTTATGTCAAGTATAAGCTTCCTAGCAGACTTTAAATGTTCATACCGAGACAGTATAGCTGACTCTTGTCACAAAATAATAAAATGTGCAAAATAAAACTTCGTATTATACAACCCTAAAGGGATATAAGAAAGAGCTTATATTTATTAAAGTCTACATAGACATATTACACTAAGATAAATACATATCACTTGGAAAGGGGGTATAAAACTTCACACATGTATGCAAACAGTATTTTAAAGAGATTATTTCTATCAAGTCTACTTTCCTTCTTTTTTTAAATTGTCTATTTATCCAATAACTCACGGGTTTCACAGTTGGTACCGGTAAATCCAAGGGCACAATCACATACATATCGATTGGCTAGATCTTCACACGTTCCTCCATTTCGACAAGGGTTGCTCAGACACTCGTTGATATCTGTGAATTAAATGGTTCATTGCAATGAGGAAGTCCATGCAATATTGTTTGCCCACTAGTTTGTCATTCGAAGATATTCTACCTCTAGATGATAATGTCAACATGGGTATTGAGAATGTACGACGGGAGACCATAATCTACTCAATTTTGTTTTCAAAGGCCTCTAATTCAGTGTTTCATGACAATTTCTCTTGTTAATCATGGTTCTACATTAACTAGAGTTGACTTGTGGAAAAGATTACGACCAACAAGTGTCAAAAGCGCACAAGTTCCAGTCGATTTTGCCCATGCAAAATTTGTTTGACAAAATGAAAGGGTCCATCAGCTACGCACATGTAAAACATAAATGAAAATCTTGACTTTGCGGCTGATAATGTGAGTTCCACCATGATTTAAAAATTAATGAAAATGTGACATGAAATATACAAATATTTCTAGAATTTGGGGCAAACCTCAATGACATTGTCGTTGCTCAGTCACCTCAGAAGTTTGGCGCATTGTACGCATCACAATGCACGCATATGCAGGGTGCATAGCTTTTGGCCATACACGTTGTGCAGAGATCGTTCTTGTTTCAGACAAGTGAAGTTTAGAGCTGTTCACTAACTGCCTCAATGGGTTACTGTTTTGATGGGCACCAAAAGATATCACTATAGTATCTCCTAGCATTTTCAATTACAATGCCTGAAATTATATTCATAAATCACCATTACAAGTAAATCACTTGAGGAAATTTTTTATCATTATAGTTTTTGAAACTCAGTCAGATAAAGTTGCTATTGTTAATAAGATTATACTACTCAGATAGCGAAAAGGGGGAAATTATAGCTTTACATGTCCCTGCTAATTAATCATGATATCTTCAGCATGTCAAGAAAAGGAGAATACTTACTCTCATCACAGTTTGTGCCTTGGAAGCCCAACTCACAAATACAGATGTAAGAGCCAAATATATCAATGCATTGGCCGTTCACACATGGGCTTTGGTTACACTCGTTGACATCTTTAAAACAGAAATTTGAAAAAAAATATGAAACTGTATTTTACGACAATGCTAACAAAAATGGGAGATTAAAGGATTTTTTTAATTATGTCAAAATGCAATCACTTTGCACTTACTTTGGAAATATACACTAACAGAACTTTTATTTTACGGTAAAATATTTCAATATACATCAATATAGTCTTGTCTACCTGTTGGATGTGCTATAATTAATACTCAAACATTGCTATCTATTGTTGCTATTTAATTTTTTTAATGAGTATCTAAATATTTTCAGAAAGAATCAAATATTGATAATTTTATAGTGGTAAACTTAAATACAGAAATCTCTCAATCTACAGTTTTTTGTTTACATTCGACCACAGAAATCTATGTTAAAAAGGTTATATTACAAATAAGAATAATAATCCCTGCCACAGCACAAATGTCTTGTACCTGGACCTGGTAGGAGTAAATTCATGTAATGCCTGTGCACCTTCTCATGGTAGCCAAGCTAAAGCCTGATCGAGCTAAAGGCTGATTAATGTACCGATTGCAGGGACCTTGGGAAAAACAGTATAATGATAATGAGGCTATCCCGGCTAGTTATGCCCAACTTATTGTTGATGTTGTTATCATTATTATCGATATTAGTATTAGTAGAAGTTGTAGTAGTTGTATTACTAGCAATATTATGATTATTATTGTTGTTATTGTCATTGTTATTGTAACTATTATTATCAGTGTTGTTATTATTATTCTTATTTATTGTATTATTATCATTTGTATTGTTATTATTACCATTAATATTATCATTATCATTATGTCATAAAGACTTGGTAACCCTTACTCTGTTCACAGAAATCCCCCGTGTATCCACTTGTACACTGGCAAATAAAACCACGAGCAGCTGTAGGTTGATCCTGACATGTCCCACCATTGAAGCAAGGTGAAATATTACATGGAGCTACAGGTAGAGGGAAAAAGCATGCAAAAAAACATGTTAAGGTCCTTCAAAAAAATTCAGCACTCGTACATTTCTAGAGAGATGGTTATGGTTTAAATCCACTTGTCTAGCTTGTTCAGAAAAAAATTACTCAAGTTGCAAAAAAAGCTTAGTCATTGTCTGGCTAAGCACACCAAAATGTTTTGACTCACCGAAGACAAATATGCTCTACTTCTCTCGAACTTTCATTTATTCATCAACTTTCTCATTGGCAATTTATTTTCTCGATTTTCTTGATGTTAATGGTCTATTTTGTACCATTATGGTCTCTGTTTTTGTCATTGCCAATTGCAAAGCGTAAATGGCTGACACTGCCTTCAAATGCGCCAGAATCACAGGTAGATTTATAATAGAGCAGTACTTTATTTTTGGTTTCCTGGTGGTTTTGATTTATTCACTTACGAAGGATTGTTGTTGCAAAATCTTCACTGAGTGGGTAGTCAACCCCATCTGCAGTAGTTTCCAGAGTAACTCTGTAGGTTGTCCCCGGTTCAAGTCCCGTAAATGTTGCAGACGTCTGAAGGGCTGGAATTGTCTGGGGAGGTGGCGAGGGGCTTCCGTCGATACTTTGGAGAGATATCGTATATTGCGTGACTCCAGGCTGTCCCGGCCAGTCGAAAGTTAGTGTAGTGGTTGTTGGAGTTGCAGTGAGTGGTATGTTTCTAGCTGTGTCAATTTAATAAGAAAACAAATTTGTATGAAAAACATCGAGTATGAAAACAATTTTTTCTCCCTAGGATCTAGTACCAGAATGATCGGTTAATTATTGCTGAAAATTGTTTTTACCTCTTCTTTCAATTAGGCTATCCTACTGGCTACACAAATGTAAATACTGTTTTCACATAAGTACATTTACTATCCTTTTATACACAACGCAAAGAAAGAACAATCCAGTACTTGCATTCCATAAACAAGGTTATAGACCCGAATTCACAAAGGAGGTTTAAATTCAACCCATGATTTAAATCTTCATTTACATAACCCACGGTCTAAAATTAGCTTAAAATAAGCGCGACACAGTCAGAGGTCCAATAGTAGACGCGGGCAAGGCAAGGTACGCTTTTTTTGCGCTAATTTTTAAACCATGGGTTATGTAAAGAAGGGTTTAAACCATGGGTTAAGTTAAACCTCCTTTGTGAATTCGGGCCAAAATGGTTAACTGAATATGACTTTTCATATTTTCCAATTTATTGGATCAATACCCTACGGAAGTTGATACATTGATGCTAAATATGTTATTTAGATTTCTCAGACATTGATTGAAGAGTTGTTATTTTTGTGCAAATTTTATTAAAGAATGATACATTTAATATCCATTATTACGTAGTCTCCAATATGTTACACATGTCTTTAACATTGAACCATATTGTTTGCTTAACTCAATGAGTAAAGTATATCGATTTTCAATATTTATAAACCTGTTTCACACTGTTAACTGCCGATGTTAAATACTAAATGGGAACATGAATGGTATCCAAAGTTTCTCAGAATATGATGTTGTTAAGCTGGTCCCAAATTAGATTTAACGATTCTAAATATCAACGATGCCGTTTCACCACGGGGCCGTGGAAGACAATATTAGTATTAAATATTCATAAATTATTGCATAGTCTTTAGTGGGAAACAAGTGTATCTCATACAGGCTGTTTAGCGTATTTTACAAGTCAGCACGTCAAGTAAACTATTGTGATATACTTTTGTGTCTAATGGAAGTACAGCCATTCATCATAATTATTATTATTAACCGTATGAAACCTAGAACCTCATCTTTCAACATAACATCCTGAAGTTTCTGGAATAACTTCCACATTAAACAAAGATAGATACACAGACGGTGTCCTCATCCCAGCAGCTTGTAAGGGTTGTGCGCACAAACCATAAGATATTGTTTTTAAATGCATGGTCATCTAGGTACTTTGGGGCAAGGCACAAGATATTCTGTTTTCTGGTCGGCACGAAACCCTTCATAGAAATGATTATGTTAAATAATGGCGTGCACTCACCTATTTGGCATCTAGGACCCTGGAAATTATTAGTGCAGGAGCACACATACTGATTGACGCCATCCCTGCAGGTTCCCCCATTTGCACATGGGATGCTTGCACACTCGTTGATATCTGTTTAAGATAAATAAAACACACTTTAGCTACATCGCTCCCACTGTAAAGCTCATCTTCACAGTTTAAAGTGTCAAGTGGTAAAAGAAATAGTACTCTCTAGTGGTACAGGCGTAGAATTCTACTCTTGGGCAGTTGTATTAAGGTTCACTTTGCTTGGAGTGGTAACCCACTCTCGAGGGGGGTGCTGGAATCCACTCTAAAAAGAGTTTTATATTCAACCACTACTTTGGAGTGGATTCTACTGTAATTTGGAGTAAACTCCAAAGAAAATTATCCCTAATATGATTTGACAAAAATAATACAACGGTATTTTTCCGACACTCTCTTACTTGTTTCGCATCTCACTCCGATGAAACCAACAGCACATGCACATTCAAATGACGTTAATCGGTTGAGGCATGTCCCTTGGTTCTGACACGGGTCTGAAAGGCATGGGTTCAGTTCTGTGTTATGGAAATTAAAAAAGAACAAGTTATTAATGATTTTTTTTTTTAAGGATGTATGTGTATATATTTCTATGGCTAAAAGCATGGACATTAAAGATTAATCTTTTGAGCCTCATGAAACTTATTATTTGATAAATACTTTAAAGAATGATAAGGATGATATATTAAACTCACGAACAGCACACGTCGTTCCAGTAAATCCTGGTGCACAAATACAAGTGAAGCTCTGAGGTCCGTCTACACAAGTACCTCCGTTTAGGCAAGGGCCATTTCGACAGTCGTCATTATCTGTTAAACAAATAGTAAAAGTAAATAACTCTGCTTTATTATTGTTTGAACTGAGCGATATTTGAATAACTAATAAACACATTTTAAGACATTTTCTTTATATGACAATGTGCAGAATGTTTGTATGTTGTTGTATCTTCCAAGCTTCAATCCATCATTTGAATTCATGTGAATGCTACAAAGGAACATTTAGATGTGCATTTCTTAAAATACTTTAAATTTTCCCATTCTTGTAATTCCATATCCACGTATAAACCTTTCTGTAATAAATAGATAAGAATATGTAAGATACAGGCAATTTAATAGTAATGGAATTACATCGCCTAATTGTTTCAAGATAAATTGCCATAGAATAGTTTTAATTCGGTGGTCCAACCGTTAGGATATCGAATGATGCACTTGATATTATGTTTTAAAAACTGGCTCCAACATACGTGGGAGGTTACAGAAGGAAAGATAATTAATTATAAAACACTCTCCCGCATTTTTAACATTTTGCCGATGGGAATCAGGTAGGTCCTATATTGATGCAGTCAAAGTGTTAAAGTACACCCGTTCTGTATAATAAAGACTTTTCACATGCGAAATGTTTCATACATTTTCCTGAAACGTTGTCATGCTTTCTCTTCAGATTATTATGCAATCACGCCCCCCTCACCCCACCCCTCACCATGAATTAGACAAGAACAAAATCATCATTATTTTGTATTCTGGCATTAGATCATTGGAAGTTCATTGGAGAAAAGGTGAATCATTTTTTTTAATTTACAGGAATCATGATTGTATCGAGAATGTTGTCCCATCCTAATCTCGACACCTACCAAGTTAATAATAATCATATCAATCAATGTTTTCAGGATATTGTACATGAAATGAACTTTCATCTTCATGATCGTTGAAAAACGTTTGTTTTTCCCGCATTGTGGGGTAGGACGTTGGACGTAGGGCTCTCTAGATGCATGACCAGCCTAGGCCATGCTTTGGCAGGTTATTGGGTCTAGGCACCCTCCCACAGAGCTCAATTGGGAAGTCAGTTCAGTCGCCCGCTACCCAAACATGAACTGGCATTTCAGGATTACATGCTTACCTTACATGCTTACCCGTAGCAACAATATAGTTGGCAAGACATCCACAATTTTCAATAAAACAAGGTTTATGAAATTTGTCGATCGTAATTTTTTCCACAAGTCAATTCAAGAACATATACAAGCAAGATATACTAGAGAAAGGCTATGCTAATACACTGAATTAAAGGAATTTAAGCCTTATATAGCCTTACATAGCCTTATACATTATAAGGTATAGTCCCCCATAATATGATAATTGGAAGACTGGAACAGTCCTTATCAAACATACTATACTTACCTATTTCGCAATTTAGTCCAGAGAAGCCTGGGGCACAGTTGCAAATGTACAAAGTCGGAAAATCAATGCACTCTCCGCCATTCTGACATGGATTACTTGCACATTCGTTAGTATCTAGTTAAAAATTCAAGGAGATATACAAGAAATAACTGTTTGAATAAAGATATTGATAATAGGAATGAAAATGAAACAACCTTTTGCATTAAGTGACAGGTCTTAATTGACATTTAATATCAGACGTTCCAGAAAATTGTTACAAATAATAAGTCACTTCGCAGAAACTATACATGTAATGCACATGGGCAGATAAAGTTCATTTGTGCAAAACTGTAAAACTCATCAGACGAATCCTGGATACGACAGTGTTCATGACAATTACGTAATACTTATTGGTTCATGCACCGACACTACATTTCATGATAGACAGGCTGAAGTATTTTTTATCAAGAGGGCAAACAAAATATATTTTTGAAGCACTTTCATCACTTTGGTAGTGATTATTGTCAAATGTACCAAGTGGGGCTCCTCCGTGTTTAAAAGATGTGTGGATATTTGTTGGTCATTTGTACATCTCCGAAATGGTCCATTCTGTCAGAAGCATCATGAAGTAACCGTTATACTCAAAGGAGTGAGGGCATAATTTTTCAAGGGGGGCTGATTTCTCTTGCCAGAATATCAGCTCTCCAGTTTTGTAAATATGTCAAGCGGACAAAGCGAGACAGGACAAGTGTTGGACAATAATAGTAATGACATAAATTTGGCATCACGTATCGTTAATATCTTGAATGCTTATACCGAAATATATGAACCGACATATTTAGAATTTCCTGACTGTTGTATTTCACCGAGACCAATTTCAATTGTAATTACATAACTGAAAGACAGAAGAAAACAAATTTGGTGGTCAATATATATTATTTAGAACAATGTATTTATTCAAATTATGTTTTCTAGCATTATAATAGCACAGAATTGTCAAATCAATATTTGCTATCTCATATCCCTTGTTTTTACTTACATTAAATAGAGTAATGTAGCCCTCCGTGTCAGATGCGATTTAGATATACATTATAAAAATACACTTAAAATTACAGTTAGACCACTTTCGTTGAAATTTGGGCTGCAGAACCCATTATTCCCCACCTCATATCTCTATGATTTTCATCAAATGAAATCGTCCATCCTTTCATCAGCTTCGTTTTATTTTTAGCATCATTGTGATCTTTTAGGGTATTAATATTATCATTGTCATTCACCAGTTTCGTTATTAACAATGTTAACACTGTTACTGCTATGATTGTATTCAATTACGCACTTACTTTAATTTTTAATTACATTTACTTACCTACAGCGCACGTTGGTCCCTCAAACCCAAGAATACATTGACACTGGAATGACCCCAACAAATCCAAACACGTGGCACCATTTAAGCATGGTCCTGATAAGCACTCATTCTTATCTGTAATAAGGTTTCATGCATAATTTGAGAGATGATGATGATGATGATGATAGTAGTAGTAATAATGATAATAATATTTATAATATTGATAAAATTAAATATGATGATAATAATGTTATTAATAATAATAGTAATAATAATATAATAATAATAATAATAATAATAATAATAATAAAATTAATAATAATTTATGAAGCGTTTTACATTAATACTACGATGCACTTCACGTATTTTTTTGTATTACCCTTTGTCACTGGATCTCAATAGCACACACTTATGTTTGAACCATCTCCACCCCTTAAGGAGTTCATGACTTTGTGTATACGTAAAAAGATATATAATTTTATAATATGTCATTTGAATTCTGCCAAGCTCACTGTACAACATAATCCGCACCCCAGACATGCACTAGAACGCCACATTAAATAGAAGGTTGGGTTCCGGGAAAGGTGATAAATAAATTGTGAGCGGTCTTATTCTTTGTATGTCAGTTAAGAACCAACTATTACAGTAGACAAAAGGTCCGAGGACCTTACGCTCACCTGAGCCAATGAAAGTAGGGGCCTCGCAACAAGGTACCTAGCTTCGACCCCATTTGCACCAGGAACATAGGATTTATTGGAACAGTAGGCCATTTTGGGGTGTTGCTCTCAAGTCCCATGCAGGGGCAGGTATTCAATTCAAACAAATTTAGGTCTTCTTAAAAGTTTGCCGTGCTTGAATTGCTGATTGGATGGTGTATATTGAAGGCTGTTCCAAGCCCCTTTGGGGCATTTACCCCATTTAAACAAATCCCTTCCCTGCAGGTGATTCCTACAAGTTTTGGTTGGAATCCAGCCATGGGGTTTCAAGAAGAAGAAAATGTCCGATTACTGCTACTAAGAAACTTTAGGGGCGCTGCCCCAGGCCCCTCTTGGGTGGACGTACCCCATTTTAAAAACTTTGGATCTCCCTTGCTTAGGATGATCCCTAAAATGTAAAACAAAATTCGGACGACGGACGACAGACAAAGAGCGATTGCCATAGCTCACTTGAGCTTTTGGCTGAGGTGAGCTAAAAAAGCTGTCCAAAATATTTCTGCAGAACGGGAATAGGAAGATCACCTTATTAACTTTGATTTTATTATCAGTTTAGATACTTCTTTATGAGCCTACAACTGTTACCTTTAACTGGATGCATGTATAAATTCCATTATGTAACCGCATGTATGTATTATTAATGCTTATAATGGAAATTCCAACATTAGTTCAATTTGGCACGATTTGAGTTGTTCTACTGACTTCTAATAAATCTCAAGTATTGTCATGATTCATATCTCTGGCACAATAAAAACCATACTTTCAATTATAGAAAGACTGTGCCAATAATATTATATATCACATATATTTTACCGGATATTTTATTTCAATATGAGGCATTCTATGCCGAATTCCGATTTTAAATGTACGTCAAACGCTTGATAGAGATATTTTTATGAATTAAATACTGTCCTTACCCATCTCACAGTTAGTTCCAGTGTAGGCCATTAGGCAGATACATTCGTATGAACTAGGAAGATCCGTGCATGTACCTCCATTAACACATGGCTGGCTAATACACTCGTCCGTCGCTATTTGGAAAAATAAAATGTTGGAGTTAAAATTGGTCATACAATGGCATCGAGTAGTCACAAGGTACAATTCATATATTGCAATCATATTTAAGAAACACCTAATATTGTGAGAACGAAATGTTCGAAAACTGTTTTAAGCCCACCACCTTATGTCGTACATGGCGATATGGAAAATACAATTCTAGCAGGGTGATTTTGTAGTATCATTACGTTCTAATATCAACTTTAAACTATAGCCAAAAGGAATGTTGGTATAGGGTATGTGTGTCAGTGATGCTTACATGAAATAAGGCAAACGCCAAGCGTTGTCTCGCCTGCGTCTCGCAATGCGAGTGAGAACGCAACATGCATATGTAAATTATGCAATTCCAGGCTTCAGCAGTTCAGGATGTGAATTTTGGTTCCAGTAGTTTACACTAAAGCAATAATGGTAATGTTGCAAAGGATTTATCCCTGGAAGCTGACAGAACACTGTTTAAGAATGCTGTTAACGCTATCTCAAAACCAAAAAAAAAAAAACAAGAAATTTCTACATTAATTTGGATTTATAAATAATAGTTACATGTTTTCATCTTCAGGACTCTAGAAACAGGTCCAGATTACTGATTTCGACACGGTCTTTATTTCCTGGGCAAAATTATGTGAAATATTTGTTGTGCTTCATTTTAGTACCTAGACTACTACCAAGTACCGACTATTACTTGAAATATACATTGATGATTAACTTACGTGTTTCGCAGTTTACTCCGGAGAAACCAAGAGTACATTGACACTCATAGCTTGCAAGAGCGTCTATACAGGTACCGCCATTTTCGCATGGGATCGAGTTGCATTCATTTATATCTACATACGTATAAGAAGGGTGAAGAAGAGTGATAAGTAGAATAAAGGTAAAAATACCAGTTTATTCACTCTTTAAAGGGTACTAAAAGAAGCACAAGGTAATTTGTGAATTGCTAGAATTAACCATTAAAACATTATCCGGCATTATAAGGGTTAACATGAAGAAAGAGATGAAGATAAACTAGAACCTCACGCAAGGAATCTATTAAGTCAGACTTGGGTTCCATACATGCCTTTATTATTTATGCCGTTATGTTAGAACAGAGTACACTTAAACCTGCAATATCTCGTTTATATAGAAGTAACATGTGGAGCTTATATCTTGAAAATAGCAACATGAAAACATTAAAACACAGAACAAAATGTAGGGGTGCTGGTACATTTGAATTAAATCACTTTTGTTATTCTCTGTTTATCATTTTCTTTTATATAATTTACATATTCATGTCGTTTGTAACAATTTAAGGAATCCATGAATGAATCAACTAGTTTATCATCGTCCATAGAAACATGAAAAAAGAGATTCCCCCTCTTTAACTTGTTTTTTCTCAGCTTTGGCAATGTGAAGGTTTCTTCATATTTTAATCTTATATGACACATCACTTTCTTCAGGTTTACAAAATATAAGTAATCCTCCAAGCACATAGATGATGTAAAAGTAACGCTGCAGTAGGTATGTTGGAATAGTGTTCATTAAGTTATTGCTGTTCGATGATTGTTATCGAAATCCCATAAATCAAGGGTATAACTCACCTGAATATTAAGCATTACAATATTAGAGTAGCATTATTAAATATTGCGTTTGGATATGCTGATATTTGAAAAGAATTTGAAAAAGAGATCTGAATGAAACTTTGTTACTTCGATATTCTCAACAACTGCAGTGATTGGGTTAATTCTTCTATGTACATGTATATCCCATATAACCCAATATTTGAAAACTATACTGACAAAATAAGACATGTAATGCTTACTAGTTTCACAGTTTTGTCCAGTAAAGCCTTGATCGCAAATACAGGTGTAGGTTGCCGATCCTAAATTAGGAACACACGCTCCGTTCACACACGGATCTGGATCACATTCATCGATGTCTATAGAAAAATGACATCAAGTATGTTATTCAAATTTTTGCACATATATCTATTATATTGACATTTCGTTTTATCATGGACTATGCTAAATAAAAAATAAAAAAAGATTTCACCTTTATACGATTCCATACTAAATGTAATTATATTTAAAATATCTTGATAGCAGAAACATAACCTAGTCTGCAGAAAAAAGAAGCTTTAATTCTATGTTATTCATTCCTTTTGGTATTACATGAATCAGGAAGAGAGAAAAAAATAAATTGCGTTATGGCTGTAAGTATAAATCTCTCTCCGGATATGAAATTAAATATGATGTGCATCAGCATCTACAAATAATATTTTCAAGCTTCTTTTCATTGAATTTGTGCATATAAAAATATACATTTCAAAAGATTAATTGTCTTGAATTGTCATTCTTTAAAAGACACATATCGGTGATATGGTTTATAGTTTCAGTTATATTGTCCGCTCATGTCCGTTTCATTCATTAATGCTTCAACAATTCAGAGTACAATCACAATAAACTGAAACATCATGGTATTACCTATTTCACAATTTGTACCCGAAAACCGGTTGGGCATACACAGAAGATCTCGTTGACCAAATCTATACAGGTGCCACCGTTTAAACAGGGGTTGGTAGGCAAGCAGTCATCGAAATCTGTAAAATGATATTGATATAATCACAATGTACTTTCTTTAAAAATACACGATACCAAATGAGGGATTATACCGCTGCAAGATAAGCGCCGGCGGCCGGGCGGCTTTGGCTGGAATAAGCACATGTTTGCATGCACATTTGAACCCGAATTACTGTTACTTCTGCATAAAGGAGGACACGTGTTTAAACTTGTGGGTTGTCACATTTTACATCATGTCAAGTTTTATAATTGGATTTTGTTATTCATTGTGGTGAAGTACACTACATGCATCATCAATTCATTCAATAACATACAGTTTAAGACTTAGTTCGTTACTCTAAGTTCCTAACTAAGTCATAAACTGAATGTTTCTGAATAAATTGATGATCCATGTTGTGTACTTTCCACAATGAATAACAAAATTCACGACCATGAAAACAGATTAAACTCTTCATGATGTAAAATGAGACAACCCCAAAGTTCAAACACGTGTCCTCCTTTATGCAGAAGCAAAAGTAATTCGGGTTCAAATGTGCATGCAAACATGTGCTTATTCCAGCCAAAGCCGCACTGTCGCCGGCGCTTATCTCGCAGCGGTAATCCCTCATTTGGTTAAAATCATAAGTCTATCCGATGGCTGGATAGACGAATAGTCGTATAGTCGTATAGTTGTATAGTTGTATAGGTGTACAATTTCCTCCGTTCTGATTGGATGGCTGGATAGACGTATAGTCGTAAAGTCGTGTAGTTGTATAGTTGTACGAATATTGGCATGCTTGGCCCGCCATAAGAGTGCTAAAAAATCATCAAAATGGTCGTGGTTCCAGAAATGAGGTGGTGCAAACCTATTTAAAGTCATCAGTTTGTATTTTACTATTACAGTTACACCCGACCCTGGGTCTAAGCTCCTGTTTAACACAGGAAATATGTAAGACCCCACACTAACTTCCCATGTAAGACCCTATTTCAAATACCGCCCAGCATCAGCTTTCAATTTTAGTGCAATATAGACCAATAAGGTTGATCGTAACCTATTGGTTACTGCATTCCTCAATTTCCATACGCTTTATTACAGGAGCAACCTGTTTCCAGTAGAAAATGTGTTAATATGTTGAAATCAAATGAAACTTACTTGTTTCACACAATATACCGATAAAACCAGGTAAGCAGGAGCATGAGAACATTGTTATTTCATCTACACATGTTGCACCATTCAGACAAGGATTGGTATTACATGGCTGAGGTCCTAGGAAGACAGAAACAATCCATATTGACGGAAAATCTGCATTTGCAAAATATCAACTTTAAGGGAAAATAGAATGTAGACCATGCTATTTTATCCACACATGTTGCACCATTTAGACAATGATTGGTAGCACATGGCTGAGGTCCTAGGAAGACAGAAACAACACATATGCAGGGAAAATCTGCATTTTCAAAAATCAACTTTAAGGGAAAATGGAATGTAGACACTTTTTGTTGTCTTAGATGTGGAAGAAGCCTTGTTCACTAAAAACTGTTTTGTTTCCTTAGTGTCTTGATTATGGCACCATTAATTATTATTTACCAATTCACTTCATTTATTTTGAACGCTTATCTTAATTTAACAGATCCATAGCTATGATCCATGCAATGATTATTTATTCGCTTTCTAGCTTGTGCGATAGACTACTCTCTTTACAGCAACTATCACTGTACTACATCTTGAAGTTTACACAAAGAGCTTCGAACGATCAATGTTCCGTGATTTAACTTTTTCTTCATTTCCGGTCCGTTATTGGGCTTAGTATTATGATGATCCACAGCACTTGTATGGCGCCATTTATCTGTTTCAAACATTCAAAGGCGACCACATTTGCTTGAAAAGATGGGTTTTGAGGCCTGACTTAAAGCTTTCTAGCTTGTCGGTGTCGCGAAGAAAAGGAGAGTCCGAGTCACGTAAATTATACGTTTCGTATTTGCACAAACCAATTCTACATCAGATACAAGATACTTCCAGTATTGTTTATACAAAAAAAATCACTTTTACATACTTATCTCACAGGTCAGTCCAGTAATCCCAGCAAGGCAACTACATATGTATCCGTTTGTAATATCGATGCAAGTTCCTCCATTTTCGCATGGCTGACTGAGACATTCATCTGTAGGGAGTAAGAGGTATAAACACAGACATTAATCTACAGTTACAACTCTCCACCCAGGTGTCAATGAGTACCTAATATGCTTGAGCACTAGTTAAGTTGGCAGCTTGACTGTGGTACCAATACAGGATCATACAATGAAATTTCATTAGAGTGTCACAAGTTTTTCAGGATTTATTTCGCTTGATGCATTTATTTCTCAATTCCAATTAAGTAAAATATTTCTGTCATGTATTACTTTACCGGACATGACTATTCTCTTGCTGATAATCACCCATGCCTTTGACATGTTAGTACAGATATAAATTGCACACGGTCATCATGTTGCTCTCCCGGGAGATTTGCAATGCCTTAAACCAATGAAAAATGTTTTATCTCTGTTCAATTAGGATTCAATCCACATCGGCACGGGTGTATAGTAAAGAAAAGATTGATTATAATTACCTATGGCTGTTTCACAGTTAGTACCGCTGAAACCGTTGATGCATTCACATCTATATCTACCTCCTGATTCACCAGAGCACTGGCCATCGTTCTGACAAGGCCTACTAGCACATTCATTATCACCTGCTCAAAGGATGAAAACATTGAGGTATTTATTGAAATTCTCATCGGTTAGGATGACTGTAGAGATGTCATGTGCTAGTGGGTAGATCATCGGCACTCTGAATCACATGGTTCTCGCTTCCGGTGCATTGTCCTTTGTCATGTCATTACTCTACATTTTCTATTCTTCACACAGGTGCAGTAACTCATCACCGGGTACAAAGATATTCTTTGAATACTTTCAGTGCTTAACGGCATCTGGGCTATTACATGTAAAATCCAGGGTATGAATAGTACAATGTAGTCACCTTGAGCAATATCTATTTCGTTACTATTATTATCAATATTTAGATCATAATATTATGATGATGATGATCATGTTGGTGATTACGATTATTAATATTATTATCATCATTAATGTTGGTAAAGTAGTAACAGTAGTACCATTGTTATTATACCAGCATGTTGCTTTAATATTACAGCTTCTGGCAACCTTAAATGTTAATATGTTAATAGCAGGCAAGCTCCTGTCCACTCCTTGGGAATTTCTTAGGCCAAAAGATTTTTTTTTTTTTTTCTTTCCTCCTACAAGACCGAATCATATATTAGTGGTCGTGGTCATAGGGTTTATATTTTGTATGAATTGCTTTAATGTTAGAAGAGAAATATTCCTCATCATAATTATTTTGTTTTAAGTGCGTTTATCAGATGCATTCGTTAGAAATGGCTTAAACACACTTTACCTAAATATAAAAATTATCATATTTCAAACCATGTATTTTATTCAACGTTGGTTATACATTAATGTCCAAGACGTTCGAGTTATATTTGAATGTCCTTTGAAACTATTGATAGTAAACTGGAAATACTACATCGCCTACAGGATTTAACAGTGATATTCTGTTCTCGAATACAAAAGCACATATGACAATACAATACATACCTTGATTTATTACCAAATTAGAATTGCCTTCTTGAAGAAGCTCCGCAAAATCACTGAAGGTATCTGTTGAATTCCGGTAAGATACCAGCCCTATGACGTAGGGAATGAGAGGATTGAGTCCTGAGACGGCATATGTGGTCTGACCAAGGGGAAGTACAGCCTGTGTAAATGTAATAATGTTTCATTAATGCGGTTTATTCTTGCTCTGACCCATATGTTAAGAATGATTATTTATAAAACGCATTTGGTCTAGAATTTCAGCTGATATTCAGAATAGTATAGTTGTGATTTAAATTAATTACTGATACAGACAGACTTATTTTTTGGCTTTGATTTGTTAAAAAGTGAAAATCTGATGCAATATTCAGAGTAATAATTTGCTATGAAGGAATTTTCAAGAAGAAATGATAAATAAAGTCTACCACCTATCAGAAAAACGAAGATACTGTATCAAATGAAAAAATAACAAGTTCGTGACCTTGTTGCCTTTTGATGTAAAACCGTTAAGGAATGTAACTTCTAGCTTTTCAACTATCTTGAAGGCAAACAGGTTTAACTTAATTCTTTCTCAGCTTTTAAGCAGTTCGTTTTTTCCCAATTGTTTTTTATTATTTTATCTCTAATTGAAACTCTACTTTGCTATTGCATCTTGAATTATCCCTTCCCATATGAAGAAATTTCGTTTTCATAGGCATGTATTCCTATTTTTGTCTTCTTCATTTCTATACTTTCTTCTACTGTATTCAAAATTGAAAACATAATTGGCCAACTATATCAAAAAGAATATTTAGCAATATTTTGATTATGTGTTTCGTCTTTGTTTTTTACTTGAAAAATTAATTCATGTCAACATATAATTGTTTAATGTATAACTATTGTAGTTTCAATCAGCCACAATGATATTTGCTTTCTATCCATATTTTATCTTTATCGTCGTACTTCTTTCTACTTCTCTTTGCATGAGCAGCAACAACAAAAATGACACGGCTGGAACCGGCGTGGTAGAAAAGAATGAAGTCTTGAAATCGAGACTTAGTTCCACAAGAATATGTAGTACATTTCTGCTTTTCATTCATATACGATGAAATACGTACCGGTGTAAAATGGTTTGATATAACAAGAGGCATAAGTAACCATCTAATCTTTGAGGTCTGAACTACGATATTCAATGCCTCTTCCATGTTCAGAACTTGACAGCGATCTGGGAACAATTTATCATTATCGTCATTACCAATCAGGTCTGAACCAACCTTAATGCTGTTTTTTAATCGACACCATTTGTATTAAATGCATTTCGATAAGTAAATAAGAAAGGGTTGTAAGACACATTCTCCTGCGACAATTACCCTGCAGTTAGTATCCTACACTTACCATATGCATTGCATACCGAGCGCTCAATATACAACCAACTCTAGCCTAAAATCTTCGATGCAATAAAGCATGGAGTAACTGTTACCGGAGCAGGTACATGTTGGAGCACCTATGACATATGTTCTCTCTCATGTCACTGTCCTTACCTGTGTAAGTGTCGTGGGATCCTGAGTTTCGCTACCATGTACCACTATGTACCCATCTATTCGCCCATCAGCAGGAGGATTCCATGTCAGAAGAACTGTAGCTCCATTCACTTCTGAGAAGCGGCCATTTATAGGTGGATTCGGTCCTGTGGTCGCGTGAGATGATGGTATCATTATTTGAAACTACAAAGGTGATATTGAAATGTACATGTACGTGCCCCTCCCCTGTTTCGTAGACACATGCTAGTTAACAGTGGAAAATACTCCGTCCCTCTGAAAGTACATTAAATATAGGCCCCGTGTAGATAAGAGTCACCAACTGTGCATGTTAAGAAACCACTGCACTTGTTGTACAATGGTAGGTAGAAACCAAGGTGAAGTGATCAACATAAACACGCCAAATAATTAATAATGATGATAATAATGTTTTATTTACCTTTAGTAATATAATACACATGCAGTTGCATGATATTCATCCCATTACTAACCTCATAGCGCTTTGAATAATACGTTCTAATAAGCAACCGTGCACGGTGAGTTCGTGCAACCCTACATAATACAAACATTAAAAGCTACTTGATTAAACATATTAAGATACAATAGACACACTATTTGCCTGTAACTGTAAAACAAGTAGGTCTACTAAAATGGGGTTTTTAACTTGATGCATTTATAGATAATTACAACATGGAAACCATTATCTTACTTGTGAATACGTTGAGATCTACTTGATCTTCACGCTGCCCAAGACTGGTCACACCTTGGATATTTACATTATATTCCGTGCCGGCTGTAAGACCGACGGCATTGACAGTCAGCATACCGCCATCACGATTCGCAGTGGCGGGATGTTGTACAGAGAATGGACCACCAACCTCACTGACTGTAATCACGTAGCTTGGGTAGGTTAATTCAGGTCTATCTTCCCACATGACGTCGAAGCTTGTGGTTTGGATGTTTGTAGCATTGGCAACGAGATCAAGCAGTATGTCTGGAGGAGAAGACATTCCAAGATAATAGAAATATTGCTACGAGTTGATTGATATTAGTATCATCCAAATTTTCTTTCTCTTTGGTAGCATCTTATTCATTGTCATCAAATAAAGTAGTAGTAGTGGTTATTTTACCTGACTGCTAAGAAAGCATAAAAGCTTGTTAGTAAGCAACCAGAGGACCGACGGCTTAAGGTCCTCTCCGAGGAGATGGTTTAGAGATGAAATATAAACTGTGAGGTTTATTCCCAATATTTGTATATCACTTTGAAAGAATATCATATCCGGGAGAAATATCCCCTGAGAAAGATTACGTTTCACATGCCCTAATATTCTAAATATTTTAAGGAATATTTGAAAAGTTTGGACAAAGCTCTCATGGTACATGTGTGCAGTCCCATATACGCATATTTGTTTGCATGGCAGGTGATTTTGATCAGCAAGACTGAGCACATTTCATTTCAATTTGATCATACTTAAACCTCACAGTATACATTCATTTTCGTGTACTACATAATCAACCTTTCGCAATTGCTTCCACCAGTAATCATCTTAATCTTTAAAGTTATAATCTAAAAAGACCACTGTGGAGCTGCAGAAACCATGAAATCTCACAAGAATGTACATCGCTGGAAAATATCATGGATGAATGCCTATGTTCCTAAAAGAGAGTTATACCGAGGAGACAGATGTCCTTGCAAACCAGGTTTGTGCTACAGGTGTGTGGAATACTCTCATGTTTATAATTTATACTAATACTTATTGGGATCTACCCCCTACCCCCAAATCGGGGGAAATGTTACGAATACGCCCGAATGGTGGCAATTATTTCAAATTCTTTAGGGGTAGCTGCAGCTCCTTGATCATATTTCTGTGAAATTTTCAAGTTCCACTAGAACTCAAGAATACCTTTTAAAATGATGTTTTTACCAACCTGTTGTAGCCAATGCTGAACCAACCTGAACGCTGCCCTCTGGTGCGACACCAAGAACTGTTATCGTGTAAGTTGTATCCGGCTCTAGACCGCTTATAACCGTTTGGGGTACGTCTGAAGTGACAATTCCTGTGTGTTGGCCATCACCACTTACAAAGTCTATGCGGTATATGAAGGCATTTTGTATTGGCGTCCACTCTGCGCTGATTGTATCTG
Source organism: Mesocentrotus franciscanus (assembly GCA_037976565.1). Classification (NCBI taxonomy): domain Eukaryota; kingdom Metazoa; phylum Echinodermata; class Echinoidea; order Camarodonta; family Strongylocentrotidae; genus Mesocentrotus; species Mesocentrotus franciscanus. Next base: position 25,680,398 of record CP137673.1, read on the forward strand.
GAGATGTTCCTATAATTGTGACTGACGTTTCTAAAGCTGCAAAGAGATCAAGATGCGTTAGCAGAATTTTTAATTCAAATATAACATATTACCTATCAGTACATAAACACTTTTTAGGTCGTAATCCAGTAGAAAATCATGTGAAAAATGACCTGAATTGGATGCCACATCGACAATTACACAAATGCTCCCCAAAATCAAGGATTTTAGAATGTAAGAAAATTGTAAATTCTACCTCTTTATGCACATTTACTTGATGCATATTAATAGTGTAACTAAATTACAACTAAGGAGACTGTAGCATCAATTTTATCGAGCTTATATCAACAAATCAAATGAATATTCTCGCCAAGACTTTCTAAAAAGGTAAATCTAAGGCAATTTTTCGCCTTGTCCATCACATTTTTAAATGTCCAAACATATAACATATTTCGTAATCCAAACATGATTTCAATGAAATACACTATAGGGTATCGACAATTATCCTTTGCGATCGTGTTCAGGGTACATTACCTCACATAACGAGTTTAATGCTTCCCTTAAAGCAAGTCTCGTTGAAATAAATATTTACATAATGCAAGTAATTATCACAATAAATTCAATTCAGCAATAAATTTTTTTTTTTTAAATACAGGGTAAAAAAAGGAGTATACAAAGTATCACACAATTACAATTGCTAACATAGATCATCACAGAAAAACACGGAATCAATTCACAAACATGAATAAAAATCGTTAAAAACACAAGGGAAATTGCTTAGGCTGGTAGCAGCCAGAAAGGAGGTCGTCCTTATATGCGGCTTACCAAATAATCAAATATAAAAAGCCTTATGCTTTAATTTAAGCTATAACAACAAGTAAAACAAATAACAATTACATGTAAAATATCATAATGAATTTAGCAACCATTGAAATCTTAAGCTAGCATCAATATAGGTCTATCAAATAATATCAAAATTATCTCATAATGAGAACAAAATGTATCTTTTTTAACATAGACAATGAAACCATCTGAGGAGAGGGTCTTCACACCTGCACAAATGATGAATATTAATGCAGCATGAAATATATATATTTTTAAAGGAACATTTTCATTTTCTATCGGCTGTTTGTACAACTGATTGGTATCTTCCATATATCTACCAAAAATCTTCAAAATATTCGAAAAATCTTCCCAAAAATGTTCCATATAGAAGTCTCGATACAAGATTATATGTTTACTTTGAGAACCAACATGGCTTCTAATAACGAAGATTCAGTGTGTAGCTTTGTTATTTTGTTTTGTCCTGTACATTTTTATTAAATAAAAGAAACTGAGAAGGAAACCGTAATAATGTGTGCATGAAAACATCGTTTGGGATTTGGAACTACCTGTTGTTGTTGCAATTGCGTTTCCAACTTCCACTTGTCCTGAATTCATAAAGGCGGTAACACCAACATCATAGGCCGTTGCTGGAAGCAGGCCATTTAGTGTAACAGTCTCTGAAGAGGCGGAAACAGTTTCTACATTTCCATCTGGACCAGTGTAGGATACCTGATATACGATGGCATTAGGTATAAGTGTCCATGAGATAGTGGCGGAGTCTTGTGTGGCTGAATCCACATTGACTTCAGTTGGAAGATCTACAGTCCGAGCAACACATACAAACAAGATAATGACACGTTAAGCACTAAAAGTATCCATGTTGTTTTTTAAGCTGTGTAATTTTGAAATTAGAATTGTATATAATTAAAATTTGATAATGAATAGATAAAGTTGCAAGGAATAGGTGTCCACAATACTGTTGCAGTGGTTACCGTTACTAGATCCATAAGTACACAGGTTCGAAATCTGCACTTAAAATGCACAACATATTAAACTTCTAATTTTTACCAGGTAAAGATATATTACAGGTTTGATTATGTCTTGTCATTATTTCATTAGGTACTTAAAACAGAGGACTAATTTGGAACATTCTGGCCATACCTAATGCACAGTAGGATTTTGTAAACAGGCTTCCAGTACTTTTACAAATACAACATGAAAGCTAATCAGATGATCTCTTTTCTGATAAGTTTTTCTGAATTATTACGTACACGAACATGAATCTTGACTTTCTTGTTCATTTAGACAATTATGAACCAAGATTCGAAAATAAGGCCCTATTTTGCAGAAATGGGATTTCCTTTCTATGAATCCCCTGCCTAAGGAAAAACTAGAGAAAAGTGAACTGTTTAGTACCATTGACATTATTTCAAAGATGCTCCCATCACTTTAATCATGGATGGGTAGGCAAGTGCATTGAATGTTTTCCAAAAGTTTCCTTTGCGATAAAGCAGTGCCCTTCCAATATTAAAAGAATACTCCTCCTACATAAAACCAGTGCCCTCTTACATGCAGCAAACAAATCTACCCCATCTTTACATTATGTGCATTAAGGATTAAGAAAATAGTAAATAGGTAAAATTGCTAATGTGTTTGTACCCTCTGTTCCAAAACAGAAAATGCCCTGATAACCCAAGAGCCCAAACAGCTCTTCTACCTGATTTTAGATTTTCATTTTCAATAGGTTGTATTCAATTATATCCGTTATCAATATCCCTAATTTGTTTTAAAAAATGAGCATGATCGAGGATAGTTTCAGTTGCCAGACAGTATCCTATTAAGATAGTTCGTTATTTTTCTTCCCAAACTCTGCTTCTTTTTTTTCCTTGACATGTCAAAATCTACTGATATACCTTGTTGGAATTGAATGATCCTTTATATTTTATTTTGTCAGCATATCATTTATTGCTAAATATATTACTCATTGCGGATGTAGTATCGAAAATAATATCGCTAGTGATATTCGTTTGTCTCGCAATGTGGTCAATAAGGAATCTAAAAGATCTCGACGTTTCGTGCGCCGCTGCAACACTTCGTCAGGTGATAAAAACTAATGTAAGCAAGGGTGCTTTATACTCTACGGGAGGACCGGCGCGACGGTCTATAATTCGATCGATAATCGGAAACAATAATGCACAATGCCTATTGGCCGACGCACACGGTGCTCGACCAATCAGTAGGCCGCTGGTTCGGCTGATTATGCAAATGGCCTAATGGTCGACGCACACGGTGCTCGACCAATCAGTAGGCCGCTGGTTCGGCTAATTATGCAAATGGCCTAATGGTCGACGCACACGGTGCTCGACCAATCAGCAGGCCGCTGGTTCGGCTCGCCTGCTGGGCGGAAGCAATAGCGAGCTCCCAGGAACGGCATTGGTACACACGGAGGGTAAAAGAAGCTATCAATATCCGTCTCAATCCCAATAATTTCAACAGAGACAACGGGATCGATATCCCCGAATTTTGGATGCGTAGGATACGCCGCCATGACACTCCCCGTCCAGCCGGCCAGCACCGGTCGATTCCATTCAGCAGAGGGGCCGAGCCAGCGGCCCGTTGATTGGTTGAGCTCGCTATTGCTTCCGCCCAGCAGGCGAGCCGAACCAGCGGCCTGCTGATTGGTCGAGCACCGTGTGCATCGACCATTAGGCCATTTGCATAATTAGCCGAACCAGCGGCCTACTGATTGGTCGAGCACCGTGTGCGTCGACCATTAGGCCATTTGCATAATCAGCCGAACCAGCGGCCTACTGATTGGTCGAGCACCGTGTGCGTCGGCCAATAGGCATTGTGCATTATTGTTTCCGATTATCGATCGAATTATAGACCGTCGCGCCGGTCTTCCCGTAGAGTATAAAGCACCCTTGCTTACATTAGTTTTTATCACCTGACGAAGTGTTGCAGCGGCGCACGAAACGTCGAGATCTTTTAGATTCCTTATTGACCACATTGCGAGACAAACGAATATCACTAGCGACATTATTTTCGATATCATTTATTCATTCACAATTCTACCCAGACCCAAGAGTTGGTTCATGAGTGGGAGGACCAAGGTCCGAAACCAAGTTGATTTGTTACTACCGTATGGAAATTAGTCCTCTTTATACAACTCACTCCCAGATCCTAATCAAATGATTGGTCATGCGCGGTCACGTGTGATTCATTTACTGAGCCTATTGCACGCTTTTTCATGAAAAAGCGTGCAATATTTTCCAGTACTATCCAACGATTTGTCAGTGCCGCGCAGTAGTGCGCGTAGAGGTTAGGGCGCTTAATACTGCGTGTACACATGGGCCTATTCTTGCGCAGCACTATGCGTAAATGGGTATAGATAGAGGTGCGCTTGCTATATCTATACCTATGTGTGCGCACTAAATTGAGACTTATTAAAACTTGAGATTTATTTGTCAGCCATAAACTGTCACGAAACAATCTTGAATTAATTATTTTTACATCAAATAACAAGGATCTAGGTGTTTCGTTGTATAAAACAAATGATGCATGTTTTCATTCGTTCATTATACGATCTATCCGCCCTCGTTGATGCTGTGTGTATCTATCGCACTCAGCCTAACGGCTTCGTGCGATAGAAACACACATCCTCAACTCGAGTGCGGATAGATTGTATAATGAACTCATGAGCATGCATCATTTGTATATTATTAAGTACATCGGTCCCCCAGGTGGCTTACTTACAGGCACATGCTTTCTTTGCACTCAGGTAAAATAGACCATTTAACTAACTAATTAAACCAAATGCAAGTTTCATTGATTTTTCTTACTTATAGAGGGGATAAGGGATGAGTGAATGTAGGTGGGGAAGAGGAGAAGGGGGTTAGCACCTACTCCACCAAATAAAGGATACACCATTAATTCTCTGAAAACATGTGGAACGGTTAACTGTATGATATAAATGTATATTCTTAAAACTTAAACTATAAATTCTAAGATTATACCCCCCACCCATGCATATACCTGTAGTAATCTAAATAGTGCCCACGTATAATTTTTTTCCAGTGCTAGAAGATGACTGCAATATGATGCCATACTAAGATGCAGGAGAAAGTCTTTCTTTTTGCATAGGCCTATATATACTACATTTTCATTTCATTGAATAGTCGGCATTTCTTTTTTTGGAATTCAAATGATTCATTTTTCTCAATATTTCCTCTTACTGTTCTGCATGAGTTCAAATCTTACAAACAATAAATACCTGTCGTGGCTGCTACATTGCCCAATACTGTTTGTCCCCCTTGATCAGTTGATTCCACACGGAAGTTATACATAGTTCCTGGAGCAAGACCTGTAATGGTTGTGGTGGGGTCGGTAGAGGGATTCGCCGACTGTTCTACTCCATCTGGCCCAGTGTAGAATACCCGGTAGAAAAAGCTTCCAGGAATTGGCGTCCATGATAATGTTGCCGATGTTGTTGATACACTATCAACATTGATTTCTGGCTGTAGATCTGCGGCAAAAATAATTCCATGCATTAAAATCAATAGGAAAATGCTACTTTTAAATAAACAAGAAAAATCAGTTTTAATATCAAGTAGGGTGGCAAAGAAGCATCCTAAATATTTCGTAGAATTAATGTTATGATTAAGTTACACAAAATAATTTACTGGGTAATTCCATTAAACAAATGTATATCACTTTTTTCATTATTGTTGAAATTGTAATTAAGTATGATATAAAAAGTGAAAATAATCAATTTATCATACGATACACACATATATATATATATATATATGATATCAACTTATCTAACACACGTGCTGGTTTGCAGTCATTTTCAACTTATTTTCGAACCCAGAACACTGACATTACGAATCAGTTATGATAAATATTATTCAATTTAATTGGCGACGTAATGCATACCATCCACAATATTCTTTTGTTAGGTTTCACTGTCTTTCCATTCTTTCTTTTTACATGTATATTGCATTTTTTTTTTCATTGAGTTGTTGGCATTTCTTGTTTAATAATTCAATGATTAATTTTTCTCAATATTTCCTCTTACTGTTCTGCATGACTTTAAATCTTACAAACAATAAATACCTGTAGTGGCTGCTACATTGCCCAATACTGTTTGTCCCCCTTGATCAGTTGATTCCACACGGAAGTTATATATAGTTCCAGGAGTAAGACCTGTAATGGTTGTGGTGGGGTCGGTAGAGGGATTCGCCGACTGTTCTACTCCATCTGGCCCAGTGTAGAATACCCGGTAGAAAAAGCTTCCAGGAATTGGCGTCCACGATAATGTTGCCGATGTCATTGATACACTATCAACATTGACTTCTGGCTGTAGATCTGAGGTAGAAATAATTGCATGGATGAAAATTAATAGGAAAATGCTACTTAAAATAAACGAGAAAAATCAGTTTTAGTATCAAGGAGGGTTGCAAAGAATCATCTCAAATATTTCGTAGAATTAATGTTATGATTAAGTTGCACAAAATAATTTACCGTAAACTTCCATTAATCAAATTAACATGACTTTTTTCATTATTGTTGAAATTACAATTAAGTATGATATAAAAGGTGAAAATAATCAATTTATCAAACGATACACACACATATATATATATAATATCAACTTATCTAACACAGGTGCTGGTTTGCAGTCATTTTCAACTTATTTTCGAACCCAGAACACTGACATTAAGAATCAGTTATGATAAATATTATTCAATTTAATTGGCGACGTAATGCATACCATCCACAATATTCTTTTGTTAGGTTTCACTGTCTTTCCATTCTTTCTTTTTACATGTATATTGCATTTTTTTTTTCATTGAGTTGTTGGCATTTCTTGTTTAATAATTCAATGATTCATTTTTCTCAATATTTCCTCTTACTGTTCTGTATGACTTTAAATCTTACAAACAATACATACCTGTAGTGGCTGCTACATTGCCCAATACTGTTTGTCCCCCTTGATCAGTTGATTCCACACGGAAGTTATATATAGTTCCAGGAGTAAGACCTGTAATGGTTGTGGTGGGGTCGGTAGAGGGATTCGCCGACTGTTCTACTCCATCTGGCCCAGTGTAGAATACCCGGTAGAAAAAGCTTCCAGGAATTGGCGTCCACGATAATGTTGCCGATGTCATTGATACACTATCAACATTGACTTCTGGCTGTAGATCTGAGGTAGAAATAATTGCATGGATGAAAATTAATAGGAAAATGCTACTTTAAATAAACGAGAAAAATCAGTTTTAGTATCAAGGAGGGTTGCAAAGAATCATCTCAAATATTTCGTAGAATTAATGTTATGATTAAGTTGCACAAAATAATTTACCGGGAACTTCCATTAATCAAATTAATATGACTTTTTTCATTATTGTTCAAATTATAATTAAGTATGATATAAAAGGTGAAAATAATCAATTTATCAAACGATACACACACATATATATATATAATATCAACTTATCTAACACAGGTGCTGGTTTGCCGTCATTTTCAACTTATTTTCGAACCCAGAACACTGACATTACGAATCAGTTATGATAAATGTTATACAATTCATTGGCGATGTAATGTATATACATCCACAATGTTTTTCTGTTGGGTTTCACTTTCTTTCCTTTCTTTTTTTACATGTATATTGCATTTTAATTTCATTGAGTTGTTGGCATTTCTTGTTTAATAATTCAAATGATTCATTTTTCTCAATATTTCCTCTTCCTGTTCTGGACATCTTAAAATCTTAGAAACATTTGAATACCTGTAAAAACTGCTACATTGCCCAAATCTCTTTCTCCCCCTTGATCTGTTGATACCACACGGAAGGTATACATAGTTCCAGGAGTAAGGCCTGTAATGGTTGTTGTGGGGTCGGTAGTGGGATTCGCCGACTGTTCTACTCCATCAGGCCCAGTGTAGAATACCCGGTAGAAAAAGCTTCCAGGAATAGGCGTCCATGATAATGTTGCCGATGTTGTTGATACACTATCAACATTGATTTCTGGCTGTAGATCTAAGCCAGAAATAATTCCATGGATGAAAATCAATAGGGAAATGCTACTTTAAAGATACTATGTCCCTTTTGCAGCCAACATCAAATTCTGTAGAACTTTGCAGGAATTATGAATATGTTATGTAAGTCCTATCTGTGAAATTTAAACGTTAGCAGTGTCCTAATATTCAAATTATGCAAGGAAACCCGTTTACTTGCTAGACTTCACTGTCAGACACTATTGAGTGACTGACTGGCTTTTTCATCTTTGGTAATAACATACATAAAATGAGCTGTAAAGGGTACATGAGCATTTGTCTACATCAATAACCCACTTCTTGTAATGGCCAAAATTAAACTGATTGAATCTTTGCGCAGCATAAAACGTACGACCATTCGGTACAATGGTCTGAAAAATCAGACTATTACTTACTGGCTCTATAGCTCCTAAGTCGATTCGACAACTAATAGTCGTTATTTTCCCACTTAAAGACATTTTCAAGCCCCCCTTTTTTTTAGGGAAGTTCTAAATTAGTATTATCTTTCAAATGCCGTTGGAATTTAACCTTTTCATTTTTTTGGCCTGCAAATGGGACATAGTACCTTTAAATAAACAAGAAAAATCAGTTTTAGTATCAAGCTGGGTTGCAAAGAAATGGCGATGTAATGTATATACATCCACAATGTTTTTCTGTTGGGTTTCACTTTCTTTCCTTTCTTTTTTTACATGAATATTGCATTTTTATTTCATTGAGTTTTGGGCATTTCTTGTTAAAGAATTCCAATGATTCATTTTTCTCAATAACTCCTCTTCCTGTTCTGGACATCTTAAAATCTTAGAAACATTTGAATACCTGTAGAAACTGCTACATTGCCCAAATCTCTTTCTCCCCCTTGATCTGTTGATACCACACGGAAGGTGTACATAGTTCCAGGAGTAAGTCCTGTAATGGTTGTTGTGGGGTCGGTAGTGGGATTCCCCGACTGTTCTACTCCATCTGGCCCAGTGTAGAATACCTGGTAGAAAAAGCTTCCAGGAATAGGAGTCCACGATAATGTTGCCGATGTCATTGATACACTATCAACATTGATTTCTGGCTGTAGATCTAAGGCAAAAATAATCCCAAATATGACAATTAATAGGAAAATGCTACTTTAAAAAAACAGGAAAAATCAAATTTAGTATCAAGGAGGGTGGCAAAGAATCATCCTTAGTATTTCTTAAAATTAATTTCATGATTATGTTGCACAAACAAATTAACCTGGCAATTCCATAGGAAAAAGTTACAATTAATCAGTTTTTATATTGTTGAAGTTGTCATTAAGTAAGATATATAAAATGAAAATAATCAATTTATCAAAAGATGAATCTTCTTCTCACAACAAATTACAAAAAAGGCAGTTGGACCTGTATGTCCGACCTCTTTTTTAACCCCAAAGTCAGTTGCAAAGCTCGTTTCATATCTGTAATATATACTCCAAAGGAAGGCACACAACCAATTTGAGATTTGAAGATACAGGGGGGACAGACGAAAAAATGTTGTGTACGTCCTAACCGCCTGTACGTCAGACGCTACATATAATTGTTCAAAATCTCTATTTGTCAAAATATATTTAAATCCTGTTGGAAAAGAAAAAATACTAAACCTTTCCAAGCCTTCATGCTTCAATTTTAATGACCAATATGAAATATTGTTTAAAATTATTAATATATATATATTCCCATGATGGACTGTTACTTTTTCATCAAAATTTGTGACAGGTCCTTTCTCTCATCACATGAGGGGATAATCATGACCTACATTTATATATTGATTTAAACATATTGAATTAGATTTAGACAAATATTTTTCATATAAAGAAAGATATACATATATATATATATATATATGATATCAACTTATCAATACACAGGTGCTGGTTTGCCATAATTTTCTACTTATTTTTAAACACACAGCACTGACTTTAATTCAATTATAAATATTATACAATTCATTATCGATGTAATGCATATACATCCACAATATTCTTTTGTTAGGTTTCACCTCTTTTTCTTTCTTTTTACATGTATTTTGCCTCTTCATTTCATTGGATTGATGTCATTTCTTGTTTAATAATTCAAATGGTTAATTTTTTCTCAATATTTCCTCTTACTCTTCTGCATGAGTTCAAATCTTACAAATATTAAATACCTGTAGTGGCTGCTACATTTCCCAATACTGTTTGTCCCCCTGGATCAGTTGATTCCACACGGAAGGTATACATAGTTCCAGGAGCAAGACCTGTAATGGTTGTTGTGGGGTCGGTAGAGGGATTCGCCGTCTGTTCTACTCCATCTGGCCCAGTGTAGAATACCCGGTAGAAAAAGCTTCCAGGAATAGCCGTCCATGATAATGTTGCCGATGTCATTGATACACTATCAACATTGATTTCTGGCTGTAGATCTGCGGCAGAAATAATTCCATGGATGAAAATCAATAGGAAAATCCCACTTTAAATAAACAAGAAAAATCAGTTTTAGTATCAAGGAAGGTTGCAAAGAATCATCCTAAATATTTCGTAAAATTAATTTTATGATTAAGTAGCAAAAAAAATCTACTGGGTTATTCCATATAAATAAAATTACAATAACTAATTTTTTATTTTGTTGAAGTTTTCATTAAGTAAGATGTACAAAAATGAAAATGATCAATTTATCAAACGATGAATCTTCTTACCACAATTTACAAAAATAGGCAGTTGGACATGTACGTCCGACCTCTTTTTAAACCCCCAAAGTCAGATGCAAAGCTAGTTTCATATCTGTAATATATACTCCAAAGGAAGGCACACAACCAATTTGAGATTTGAAGAAACAAGAGGGGGGGGCAGACGAAAATATGTTGTGTACTTCCCCAAACGCCTCTACGTCAGATGCTACAAATAATTGTTCAAATGTTATTTGTCAACATATTTAAATGCTGTTGGAAAAGTTTTTTTTTAACCCTTCTTTTTTAAATTTAGTGACCAACATGAAACTATATTTATGGTAGGATTATTATTGTAGGAATTCTATAAGGGGTTGCATGGGAAGCATTGGCATTTACAGAATGTGAAGGAGGTGTGGGGAAATCTTTACGTTATCACCACAACAAGGTTGAATAAAGTTTGAATTTATCTTTCCAAGTTCAGGGGAGCGTCAAAACCTCTAAAGCTCTTATTACTTTTTTACATGTAAATCAGAAATATCATTTATTTGAGAATCCACTAACTCTTATGCACTTGAAGTCAAAACTATTAGGTGTTCTTCATACTGTATATCTTTTTTTGTTTTAATGTGTATTTACAAGTAGCTCTTACGGTCTTTACCTTCATGTACTTGTAGATTTTGAAAAGAAGTTATGTTCAACCTGAATCTATTAAAGTTGAAAACAAATTAATTATTTTAATGAGACCTTAAAGATTTGTCATAAAGCAGCTTTTCAACGAGAAATCTTTTTCAGAAAAAAAATTGAGTTTAAACCACTGTAGAAATATCTTGCTTCTTGCTATGTGAAAGTTCCTAAAGGACATGTATTTTTTAAGAGTTAACAATTTGTTATTTATTTAAACACTTTGAAGGTCATAGACATTAATGAAGGTTATTTGGTTGTTTGGTAGTTTGTGAGATCAGCAGAGATAAAATACAACAAATAACATTTTGGGGTCCGATGTACGGTGTCTGAAAAGGTGCCAAATGTCATCACCTATAGTTCACAGTCTGAAACAAAAGCTATCGCAAAATTCAATTAAATTTGAAACAACCCAAAAGAAACATAGTTTATTGCAGGTTTTATCCACAAGTTTAAAACTTCGCTAATTCAAATCACACAGATTTTAATTCTAATTTGAAAAGTCTGAAAAACAGTTTTCTATGATATACTTCCGATCCCCACATTTGTTCCTGTTTATTCTTTATTTTAAGTTATTTGCTACTATTGATATGACGGAGTGATAACTCAAATCAGATTTCATACTACACTTAAAAATTTAACAACAAGAAATTAAAAAACTTTTCAAATCAAACAAGATGTGGTTCCATAATATGTCTCAATTTTTTTTAAATGAACAACAGCAACACATTAATGTATCTCAAAACTATTTCTTGGCCAAAATCCTTCAGAAGAGTGTTAAAATTCTTCATCCTTATCAGATTCAAACTATACTCAATTCTTTAAAATCATTTCTACGGTTCACTCAGTATTCTTTGGATTCCGATAATTTTTTTGTCTTAATTTATAGCCCTGTGTTGCCTGATAGGAACACTCTAATAAAACACATACCCAAAAGAGTTTCACTTGATCATAATACCTTTGATGATAAATCGGGTTATAGAGCAAGCTATTTTTTTTATATCACATATATGAAATTAATGGTTATAATACTTGAAACCAAAAAAAGCACGAAAGCACAATGTATTGGTTTGACAGCTAGACTAACTAAAGGTGGAAAAGTAAGACAAGTTATCAAGGAAAGTGGGAATGTTTGTTTACAAAATGCTGTTCGGGCCCTGTGATCTCCTTCCCTCCCCCTTTTGATTCGCCACTGAATTGGAAGACAATAACCATGATCAGATTGCTCTCTATAACACACAAATTAAGTTTATTCTCCTACACCTTTTGCTTGGTCACCAGACTTTTTAATAACATAGGAAGTTAATTGGTCGCAATTGCATGATCTTTCATTTTACATTAGATCGAATTTCATTTATTCATTCAGAATTATCCCCAGACCCAAGAGTGTGTTCATAAGTGAGAGGACCCGGAATCGAAACCAAGTTGATTTGTTACTGTCCTGTGGACATTAGCCGCCATACCAAGTCTATCTATCCCCTGGTGGCTTACTCACAAGCACGTGCTCTCTGTGAACTCAGGTACAATAAACGATTAAACTAACCAACCAAACCAAACGCAGGTTTCATTAAATTTCCTTACGTATAGGGGGATGGGGGATGGGGGTGCAGAGATGGGTGAATGGGGAAGGGGGGTTAACACCAACTCCACCTTCTAAAGGATACACCACTAATTCTCTGTTAACATGTCGAACAGTTTACTGTACTATATACATGTATATTCTTAAAACTATAAATCCTAGGGTTATAGCACCCCACCCCCTCCCCCTGCCTATGCATATACCTGTAGTAGTTGTAGTAGTGCCCACTTCTAATTGTTGTCCAGTGCTAGAAGTCGACTGCACTCTGATGGCATACTGAGTTCCAGCAGTAAGTCCGATAAGGGTGGTTGTAGGGTCTGTTGAGGAAACCACCTGTTCTACTCCATCTGGTCCAGTGTAGAATATCTGATAAAGGATGCTGCCAGGGACAGGTGTCCACGAGATGACTGCCGTGTTTTCCGTGACCGAATCCACACGTACCTCAGTCTGAAGATTTTCTATATGACACAGAATGTTAAATGTATTGTTGAGTATTTTTCATGCAATTGCATCGTGGAAGAAACTGCCTGGAATTATCTGGAAACGGTCTATTATGTAGCACCTAAGCACTGGTTTACTCCGTGAAGTTTCGGACTCATCCAAATGAGAAGAACTGAATCAGTCTTGTTGAAGGTTAAATGCACTCCACACAGATATAATATGTTTATGGGACTACAACACGAGGCATGTCAGTTTTTTCCAAACATATCACATCTTTCCTGCCATATTTTGAATATATTCTCCAAACTAACATATAAAAAACAATAAGACAACCTAAAAATTATTATCATCTTTACCAGAATTCAACCTTCTCCAGAAGAATATATATCTGGTAAACAGGTAACATCCTTTTCTGGTTTATTGCAATTTAATGACATGATAATAAAAGATGTGTGTCGATACCATTTGGAACGTACTGACATTGATAGCATGATTTAAAATCCTTCTCTTTATACTGCAAATTTTAAAATCACCACGATTTCTTTTGATAAGTGACTAAAATCAATTTCATCAATAAACTCGTCCGTATTTAATTATGAATAAGGCTTTTATTAGATTGTATTACTGCTCTAAACTTTCAAATATACTGTTTGTAGGTTTTAATGTTTCACAGGAAAAGGTTTACATAATCACTTCCTCATTTCTCAATAAATTTATTTCATATTCAGTATAGAGGTGTATCCATGGAAAGACTTAAAGGGAAAGTACACCCTGATATCAAGTCAGTATTAATAGAAGCAGAAAAAAGGGGGAACAGGTCAGTGAAAGTTTGAGCAAAATCCCATTAAAAATAAGGAAGTTATGAATTTTTGAAGTTAATTGCGATCAATCAAACATAAATTTGCAACTCTGTGACGTATTATGCGAGGTACCCTCTAATTTGCTCCGTGCTAAAAAAAACTCCGAAATGTCTATTTCCCTAAGGACAATGTTGGATCATACGAGCACCGTAAATATAACAAACATGTTTCTATACAACACCTTTATGAAGCAATCTATTCTGTCTTCAATATCCCAAAATATGAAGTTTACGAATTTTTCTGTTCAGAGCTAATTGGGGAGGACATTGCAAGATATGCCACAGCGTTGCCAATTTGTGTTTTACTGATGACAACTTTACCATTTTTTTCCTTCTTTTAATCAGATATTGCTCAAACTTTCACCAATTTGTTTCTCTAGTTTGTCTGCTTTTATCAAAACCAGTTAATTATCAGGGTGAACTTCTCCTTTAATATTTTTGGGTGTCGGAGTTTTGTTGTTGTTAGTTTGTTGTTTTGTAATGTTCCTTCATCCGGTGATCCATATCATACACGTATAGGCTGGGGAAAAAAGATATTTTCCAGCACAAATAAGGATTGGGATGTTGGGGTTGGGGATTACTTAACAAGTATTACCCAAATTTACAGAGTTCCACAAAATACAGGCTCCAAATCTCATTTAGCATTTTTGTTTAAACTTGATATATCATTCATTCATTCATGTATGCATTCATTGGTCCAATGTACATTCAAACATGGAAAAGAGTTCTGCTCTCATTAATAGAAATTCTCAAGTAATTACGTAGTATTTAGATTATCGATACAGAAATATTAATCAATCGATGGTATAATATAATAATGTGATGTACTTGATATAAATAATAATTGCGTTAAAGTCTCACTTAATTTATGTATTCTTTACCTAATATTTGTTTCCATATACTATTATACTATTTTAAGCAAATATGGCACTTTATCGATTAAACAAATAGATCGATATTTATATGGGAAAAAGACGTTCAGAATATTATGAATTTGTTAGAATAATTAAGGGTCTTGAGAGTTAATACTTAGATTTACTTGGTTGTTGTGATTTGTTAAAAATTATATATATATATATATATACTCATGATGAATTGATACTTTTTCATCGAAAATGTGATACAGTATCAACATTCATCTGTCTGTAGACCTGAGGCAGAAATAATTCCATGGATGAAAATTAATAGGAAAATGCTACCTTCAATAGTAAGAAAATTCAGTTTTAGTATCAAGGAGGGTGGCAAAGAAGCATCCTAAATATTTCGTAAAATTAATTCTATGGTTAAGTAGCACAAACAAATTTACAGGGCAATTCCATAAATACGTAAACCTTTAGGTCAAAATTTCAAAATTGGCTGAATGCAACATATAGGGTCTCATTTGACAGCTACAACATTGCAGTATATGAAACTGAACAGTATATGAAACTAAACAGTATACTTGTATAGACTGTGTTTCTGGGTAGTGACGAGCTATTAGAGTAGCAATAGTAACCAGTGGCCATTTTTTTCAAAAGCTAAGTTTGAAATTAAATTTTTGACATAGAAAAAATTTAAATTCAAACTTAATTTTTATATTGATGAAGTTGTCATAAAGTAAGATACAAGAAATAAAAATAATCAATTTATCAAACAATGAATCCTATTCTCACCACAATTCCAAAAACAGGCAGTTGTACATGTACGTCCTATCCGTTTTAGAAACATTTTTTTCTTTAATAAGAAGACTAAAATAAATAATTTTTCCCGAAGTCAGATTCAAAGCTAGTTTGATATCTGTAATATATACTCCACAGGAAGGCACACAACTATTCTGAGATTTGAAGATACATGAGGGTCAGACGTACACATTTTATGTACGACCGAACCGCCTGTACGTCAAACCCCACATATCATTGAGCAAAAGCTGTTATTGTCAGAATACTTAAATGCTGTAAGCAAAAACATAAAATATTCATGATATTCTTTTAATCATTTATGTTGTTCTCAACATAAATTTCACAGATCCTAATACTATTAGTAAATTCAAACGTTTGAAACTCTCTCAACCCTGGAAGTACAATTTCTCATGATTTAGCATTCAAGAGTGTTCAAATTGTTCATCCTTATCAGATTCAAACTTTACTTAATTCTTTAAAACATTTCTATGAATTCACTCAGTATTCTTTGGATTCAGATTATTTGTTGTATGAATTTAAAGCCATGTCTTGCCTGATAGGAACACTGTAATAAGACACATCCTCAAAAGACTTTAACCTGTCGGATAGAAACCAGATCGTAGAACATGCTATTTTGTGTTTGTTTATCTATCACATATATAACCAAAACAACATTTCTCTTAAATGGAACAAAAAAGAAAGAA